>PVJL010017877.1:0-17247 GCA_004026885.1 Lyroderma lyra
TCCGTCTCTGCTCCCTTCCCTCTCCCCGACTCGCCCCTTTCTCGCCAGCCTTCAGGTTTACTTGCGATTTGTGGATTTCTCAGCAGCCAGTTTGTCACTCAGGGTCCGCTTTCTTGGCTCCTGGACGGCCGTTCAATCGTGTTTTCTGGGAGAGGCTTTAGGAACCTCCTCTCCAGTCGCCATCTTGTCTTCTCTCACATTTGTCTATTTAATCTGAAAGACTTCTCTTAGAGTGAAGTAACAGGACAGTAGGTATCACTGGTTTCTAAACTGAAGCAAACACAATTCCTGCTGTTTCTGATTGTGGGTCCATTTTTCACCTACTGCCCATTGCAGGAGCAAACCCAGCATCCATCAAACAGCTGAAGATGCCCATCTTCATGCCATGCACAGCTGAAAATTACTGGGCATTCCCTGGTACTGCCCTCTCAGCTGACTGCTCTGCTCTGTTGGCCCATTGGAGTGAGAGCCGAAGTCTATTGCCAGAACCAGAGGGGAGGGGATGGGAAATTAAGAAAAACACACAGAGACCTAGCAAACCTGGGACCGGGTGGTTCCCTGTGCCGTAAAGTTTGTTGATGAGACCAGCTGGTCTGGGGCTTTTGCCTTAGAGGAGGTTTTGAATGATTGTTTCAATTTCTTTACTATTAATTGGTCTATTTAGATTATCCTGTTCTTCTTGATTCAGTGTAGGTAGACTATGTTTCTAGAAACTTGTCCTCTCTTCTAGGTTGTTAAGTTTGGTGGCATAAAGCCCTTCATAATATTTTCTTATGGTCGTATGTGTTTCTGTGTTATCAGAGGTAATTTCTCTCATTTCTAATTTTGGTTATTTGTATCTTTCCTTTTCATCCTTTGATTATTCTATCCAGAGGTTTGTCACTTAATTGATTTTTTTTTCATAAAGAAACAGCTCTTTGGTACATTATAATTTTTCCTATTGCTTTTCTGTTCTTAATTTCATTTAGTTCTGTTCAATTTTTATTATTTCTTTCCTTCTGCTGACCTTGGGGTGTTTTCTGTGGTTGTTGGAGTTTTTGTTTGTTTGTCTAGTTTTTTAAAATGGGATGTTAGGAGGCTTACTTGTGATTTTTCATGTTTCTTGAGATAGGTCTGTAATGATACAAACTTACCTCTTATTACTGCTTTTGCTGCATCCCAATAATTTTCATACATTGTATTTTCATTGTCCTTAGTGTCTATGTATTTTTAATCTCTTGTTTTATTTCTTCTTTGATTCAATTATTTCTAAATAGCATATTGTTTAATTTCTATGTATATGTGATTTTTTTCTTTCTTTTTGCAGTTGATCTCCAATTTCAAAGCTTTGTTGTCTGAGAATGTACTTGGTATTATGTTAATCTTCTTGAATTTGCTGAGGCAAGTTTTGTGTCCCAGGATATGGTCTATCCTCGATAATGTTCTATGTGTGAAATAAAGTGTCCTGTCAATGTCTATTATGTCCAATTGCTGTAATGCATCATTTAAGGTTGATATTTCCTTATCTATTTTCTGTCTGGATGATCTGTCCATGGCTGTTAAGGGAGTGTTTAGGTCCCCTCCTATAATAGTGTTTTTGTCAGTTTCTTCTTTCAGATATGTTAGTAGTTGCTTTGTATATTTTGGTGCTTCCTGATTGGGGGCATAAATATTAATGAGTGCCATACTTTCTTGTTGTTGTATTGTCCCTTTTATCACTATGAAATGTCCATTTTGTCTCTTGTTATCTTTTTTATCCTAAAGTCTGTTCCATCAGATATGAGTATAGCAACTTCTGCTTTTCTCTGCATGCCATTTGCTTAAAGTATTGTTTTCCACCCTTTCACTCTGAGTCTGTGTTGGTCCTTCTGCCTGAGGCGTGTCTCTTGGAGATAGCCTATGGATCGGTTTTGTTTTTTAATCCAGTCTCCTTCTCTGTGCCTTTTTATTTGTGAGTTCAATGTATTTACAGTTAGAGTGATTAGTTATATGTGAGGATTTCCTGTGGCCATTACTTTCTCAATTTTTTTCTTTTCTTTTCTTTCTTTCTTTCTTTTCTTTTTTCAATGCTTTCCCATTTATTTCAATTTTCTGTTTTGGTCAAAGAGCCTCCTCCAGTATTTCATGAAATGCCAGTTTCATGACTGAGAATTCCCTCAGCTTCAGTATGTCTGAAAAGGTCTTTATTCCTTCTTCGTATTTAAAGGATAATTTTGCTGGATAATTTATTCTTGGCTGGAAGTTTCTCTCTTTTAATATTTTGAATATTTGATTCCACTTCTTTCTGGCTTGTAGAGTTTCTACTGAGAAGTCTGATGATAGCCTAATGGGCTTTCTTTTAAAGGTTATAGTTTTTTCCCCCTGGCTGTCTTGAGAATTGTCTCTTTGTTTTTGATTTTTGACATTTTCAGTATAGTGTGCCTTGGAGAAGATCTCCTAGGGTCTAAGTAGCTAGGGGACCTATTTTCTTCTTGAATTTGGGGTTCCAGATCTTTCCATATGTTTGAAAAGTTCTTGTCTACTATTTGTTTGAATATGTTCTCTGTAGAGTTTTTTCTGCACCTTCTCCTAAGCCTATTATTCTAATAGTGTTTGTTTCTAATGGAGTCATAGTTCTTGCAGAGTTCTTTTAGTCTTTTTGACTCTGAAGTCCCTATCTTCTTCTTTCTGTGTTGTTTCCATGTTCCAATCTTTCATATCACTAATTCTTTCCTCCATCTGGTTGACCCTATTTCCTATGATAGTTCGTTTCTCAGTTCTTTCACTGCATTATTTATCTCTCAATTTCCAATTGATTCTTTTCTATATTTTCAATTTCTTTGTTAAAATCTTCCTTTTGTTTACAGATTTCCCTTCTGAGATCATTCATCTCAGTCAGGGTGCTCTGCCAATATTTTTTCATTTCTCAGATAATTTTTAGTCTTTCAGCCTTGTATGCTGTGTCATTTAGACTGTATATTTCCAGACCTATAGGATTCTTTTCTGGAGAAATTTCATTTTCTTTCTGAGAGGCTTTGAATTCTAAGATACACATTGTGTTTGATGTGTTTTCTTTTCCTGAGCAAGAGAGCTTTTCCCATGGCAGATATCGAGATGTCTGTTTTTCTTTCTCTTCCCAGTTGGTATTGCTGTAGTGTCTTGCTGTAGAGAGGAAACTAGGTGGCACTGGGGGGCAAGCTTTGGGAGAGAGCTAGGGGAATTAGTTAGGCCATATATTTGGCCCCCACCTGGACTTGGATCAGTATGGTTCACAGTAACTCGGCTTCCTGCAGTTTGTCAGAGAAGCTGTGGGGGAGGGAGGAGGCTGATGCAGGGCAAGCCAGTAGGGGGTAGTGCTCATGTCCGTCGGTGTTGAGTGCTCACCAGGAGCTCAGCCTTTCTCCCTTCTCCTGAGCCCTCATTTCACCTTAGACCATGTTTCAGCATTTCAGGGTTTCAGCATTCCCACAACCACTGCTTTCAGCTTCAAACTCATATGGAGTCAACTGTGGCACAATGCTGCAGCTGGGGGCCCTATTCCCACCTAGGGCAGTTCAAATGCTTTGTTCAGCCTCTGAGTCACCCAGGGTATAGCGCTCGCTAGGGCCCTAATGCACTTCTGCTCGGTCCCCCTCACCCATGGTCTCACAGGGTTTCAGCTGCTCTCGCTTCTGCTTTTGTCACCACTCAGCCCCTCACCTGGCCAGGATCATGTTGGTTAATCCCAGTTGGGTCATGATCTGCAGCTGTGGGTTATGATCCACAGCTGCAGAGTCTCCAATTCTGTTTCATTCCTCTTCTCCCACTTGCCCTCCTTTCTTTAACCTTTGGGTGTTTTCTTTGAATGTGTGGATCTCTCAGCTGAGAATGTGCTACTCAGGGTTTGCTATGTTGGATCCCAGCTGTTCAATTGTATTTTCCAGGAGAGGTTTCAGTAATTCCCCTCTCTGGTCACATTCTTACTGAATTCCCATCCATGTTTCTTGTGCTTGAATTTCATTGATCTTAGATTTGTGGGTTTGTAGTGCTTACCAATTTGAAATTTGGGGGGCTATTATTTATTTTATATTTCCTCTTCTTCTGGACTCTAAATACATATATATTAGGCCAGTTAAAGTTGTTGCACAACTCATTGATACTCTGTTTACTGTCATTGTTTTGTTTTTGTTTTTCTTTGTGTTTCATTTTGGATAGTTTCTATTGCTATGCCTTAAATTCACTGACCTTTTCTTCTGCAGTGTCTAGTCTGCCGTTAATCTCATTCAGTGCCTTTTTCATTTAGACACTGTAGTTTTTAATCTCTGGCTTGTAGGAGCAGGCACTATTCCTAACTCTATATTATATCCAATTGTTATGTCTAATCTTTTCATGTGATTCTTTTCTTGGCCTCAAGTAATTCTTCATGCACATGCACCAATCAGTACTTTCTTGAATACTCAAGAGACCCTTTGCATATCTTCTGAGTTCTTGTCTATGTACTTCTTTTCTTTCTAGTACTATGCTTTGTAAACTCTAGTCACTTTGGTTTCCTCCAGATTCTCAGCTCCATTTCTTTAGGGAGTCCACCAGTCTCTGCCTGGACTTTTCCTTCCCTGCACCATGACCTGGAAACTCAGAACAGGAAGCTAGCACAGTCATAGGGCTCACTATATTTATTGCCCATCTCTTGAGGATCACTGTTCTTCCTTGCAAACAGTTTTCCTTGAAAACTGTTAATATATTTTGTCAGGTTTTTGGTTTCAGGCAGGATGTTAAATTGGCCCCGGTCACTTCATCTGGGCCAGAAGCGAATAATGTTCTTTAAATTTGTTTTGATCTAGGATTTAGTCAAAGATTAGGCATCACATGTTATATCTTTGTTTCCTTTAATATAAAACATTTTCCTAACCTTGTTTTGTTTTTGTTTTGGTCTTTTATGACACTGGCATTTTTTTTTTAATTGTTAAACTTATTGGAGTGACATTGGTTAACAAGAATTACAGATGTTCCAGGTGTACAATTCTACAGTGCATCATCTATGTGTAACTTTGGCATTTTTGAAGAATCTAACACAGTTGTCTTATAAATTGTCCCACAATCTGGATTTGTCTCTTTCCTCATGATTAGATTCAAGGTAAGCATTTTTGTGGAAGAATACTACGTAAGTGATGTATCCTTCCTACCTCATTACTCCAAGTGGTCTATAATGCTAAGTTTGATCACTTGATCAAGGTGGTATCTTCTGGATTTCTTCATTGTGATTTTCCCCCTTGATAATTAATAAATAATCTGTGGGGTGATACTTTTGATCAGTGAAGATTCTACTCCCAACTTCTTACCCAACTGTGTATCAATAATAATCCTAGTCTTAACTGACTATTACATTGGTGGTTAGAAAGCGACACTTTTTTCTATCTTCCTTCTACATTTATTAGCTGGCATTTTTCTATGAACAATAGCTTCTCCTCTTTATTTATTTATTTTGAATATCTTTATGAACTCATGGGATTCTTTTTAAATTAATTATACCTGATTATCATCATTTTTTTTGAATGTTCAGATTGCCCAGATGTAGCCCATGCAATCTGTTATATTTAACTACACAAGGTTTTGTATGCTCAGAGTAATTTCTAATATATGAGTATTTACTATTCACAATTAGGAATTCAGAATGGGACTTCATAATTTAGGGACTTATTCAGACTTTTCTTAGAAAGTCCCTCTTCCTGTGTACTCCTAACCCAAAGTGAGACTTTTGGATTGGGAGGAGATACTTATGAATTAAAGTACAGATCAGTGGGATCTGATTCTATTACGTATCACCTTAATTCTAGGCATAACATACCCACTACCACCCTTCTATTGGGCACTTCTGTCCTCCTCTATTTACAATGTTCAAAAACAGCAAATGGCCAACCAGTCCCTACCTAACTGTCCAAGTCATATGCCTAAAGAACTCTTGCATAGCTTAATGGTAGCCTTGACCTACCTCTTCTACCTACTCTAGTAACTTCATTTCCACTAATTTAATTCTCTGTTTCCATTTATAGGATCTCACCCAGCTGTATGGCCTGCTGCCTCTGCCAATTTTAAAAGTAATATTGAGCCTGTCTGCAAGACAGTCTAACTGCATTGTGAACCTGAATGTCTGACAAACTTCACACCTTGTGGTGAGTCTCAATGGCCTGATGTGAAATTTTTTAATATTTATTTTATTTTATTTTTTAAAATTTATTTTTATTATTAGACTTATTGGGGTGACATCTGTTAGCAAGGATTACATAGGTTTCAGGCATATAATTCTACAGTGCATTGTCAGTTTGTTGTATAATAAGTTCACCACCTAATGTGACTTCTCTTTCCATCAACTTATATTTACATTCCCCTCCCTCCTCTCCTACCTCCTCCCCTTTCTTCCTTCTTTAACCCACTCATCCCCAAATGAACATTAAACTATTGATTGTGTCCATGGGTTATTGGTTTGTTTGTTCATTTCTTTTTTTTTTCTTTGTTGCTTTCAGTTTTATATTCTACATATGCGTGAAGTCATACAGTTTTTGTTTTTTTCTATCTGGCTTATTTTGCTAAGCATGATGATCTCTAGGTCCATCCATTTTGTTGCAAATAGCAATATTTCATCTTTTCTCATAACTAAGTAATATTCCATTGTGTATATGTACCATAGCTTCTTTATCCAGTCATCTGTCACAGGACATTTTGGTTGTTTCCATGTTTTGACCACTGTGAACAGCGCTGTGATGAAGTCTTTGCAGACAAAGGTTTTCAAGTTTTTTTGGTAGATCCAAGAAGAGGGATTGCTGGGTCAAATGGTAACTCCATTCCCAATTTTCTGAGGAACCTCCACACTGCCTTCCACAGTGGTTGTACCAGTTTGCACTCCCACCAGCAGTGTACCAGAGTTCCTTTTTCTCCACATCTTCTCCAGCACTTGTTATTCCTTGTCTTGTTGGTAATAGCCATTCTCACAGGTGTGAGGTGGTATCTCATTGTGGTTTTGATTTGCATTTCCCTGATAGCTAATGAGGATGAGCATTTTTTAATATGTCTGCTGGCCATTTGTATTTCTTCGTGGGAGAAGTGTCTGTTTAGTTCTTCGGTCCAGTTTTTAATTGAGTTGTTTGTTTTTTTGTTAAGTCTTATTAGTTCTTTATCTATTTTAGATATTAGACCCTTATTGATACATTATTTGCAAATATTTTCTCCCATTCATTTGGCTGTCTCTTTGCTTTGTTGATAGTTTCTTTTGCTGTGAAGAAACTTTTTAGCTTGATAATGTCCCATTCATTTATTCTTACTTTTACTTTCCTTGCCTTTGAGGTCAGGTTCATGAAGTCTTCCTTGAGTCCTAGGTCCATAAGTTTAGTACCGATGTTTTCTTCTATAGAGTTTATTGTTGCAGGTCTTATATGAAGGTCTTTAATCCATTTTGAGTTAATATTTGTATATGGAAAGAGTTCACAGTTCAGGTTCATTCTTTAGCAAATTTTTATCCAGTTTTCCCAGCACCACCTACTAAAGAGGCTGCCTTTTCCCCATTGGATGTTTTTCACACCTTTATCAAAAATTATTTCTCCACAAATTTGTGGATTTCTAGGTTTTCAGTTCTGTTCCATTGATCTAGATTTCTGTTTTTCTGCCAATACCAAGCTGTTTTGAATATTGATGCTTTGTGATATAAATTGAAATCAGGGAGTGTAATACCAACAGCCTTTTCCTTTTTATGTAGTATTGCTTTGGCAATTTGAGATGTTTTATGGTTCCATATAAATATGATAATTCTTTTATCTATTTCATGAAAGTATGATTGTGATATTTTAATGGGTATTGCATTAAATCTGTAGATTGCTTTGAGGAGAATGGCCATTTTAACAATGTTAAGTCTTCCTATCCATAAACAGGGGATGTTTTTCCATCTCTTAATGTCTGTTCCAATTTCTTTCAAAAGTGGCTTATAGTTTTCTGTCTATATGTCTGTCCCATTCTTTGTTAAGTTAATTCCCAGGTATTTTATTCTTTTTGTTGTGATAGCAAAAGGAATTGACTCCCTCATTTCTTTTTCTGAGAATTCATTGTTTGTATATAGGAATACTGTTGATTTTTGTACATTGATTTTGTATCCTGCAAATTTACTGTATTTATTTATTGTTTCTAATAGTTTCCTGGTGGAATCTTTGGAATTTTTTATATAAAGAATCATGTCATCTGCAAATAATGACAGTTTGACCTCTTATTTTCCAATTTGGATACCTTTGATTCCTTTCTCATGCTTGATTGCTGTGGCTAGAACTTTCAGTACTATATTAAATAGCAGTGGTGACAAGGATCATCCCTGCCTTGCTCCTGATTTTAGGGGAATAGGCTTCAGCTTTTCCCCATTCAGTATGATGTTAGCCGAAGGCTTGTCATATATGGCCTTTATTATGTTGGGATACTTTCCTTCTATATCTATTTTATTTAGTGTTTTGATCATAATTGGATGTTGTATCTTATTGAAACTTTTTCTCCATCAATTCATAGAACCATATGGTCTTTATCTTTGATTTTGTTTATGTGGTATATCACATTGATTGATTTTCGTATGTTGAATCATCCTTATACGCCCGGGATGAATCCCACTTCATCATGATGTATGATCTTTTTGATGCATTGTTGTAATATATTTGCTAATATTTTGTTTAGGATTTTTGCATCTGTGTTCATAAGAGATATTGGTCTATAGTTTTCTTTTTTTGTGTTGTCTTTGCCAGGCTTTGGTATTAGGGTAATGTTGGCCTCATAGAATGAGTTAGGAAGTATTGCTTCCTCTTCAAGTTTTTGGAAGAGTCTGAGTAGGATAGGTGTTAATTCTTCTTTGAATGTTTTCTAGAACTCATTGGTGAAACTGTCCGGTCCAGGGCTTCTGCCTTTAGGGAGATTATGGATAGTCATTTCAATGTCTTTGCTATCAATTGGTCTATTTAGATTATCCAGTTCTTCTTGGTTCAGTCTTGGTAGGCTATAAGTTTCTAGAAACTTGTCCATTTCTTCTAGGTTGTTAAATTTAGTGGCACAAAGTTTTTCATAATATTTTCTTATAATCCTTTGTATTTCTGTGGTATCAGTGGTAATTTCTCCCCTTTCATTTCTAATTTTGGATATTTGAGTCCTTTTCTTTTGTCCTTTGATTAGTCTCACCAGGGATTTGTCAATTTTGTTGACTTTCTCAAAGAACCAGCTGTTTGTAATATTAATTTTTTCTCTTGTCCTTCTGTTCTCTAATTGGTTTAGCTCTGCTTTCATTTTTATTATTTCTTTTCTTCTGCTGACTTTGGGTTTTGTCTGCTCTTCTTTTTCTATTTCTTTAAGATGGGATGCTAAGATGTTTACTTGTGATTTTACTTGTTTCTTAAGATAGGCCTGTAATGATATAAATTTCCCTCTTATTACCGCTTTCGCTGTGTCCCAATAATTCTGATATGTTGTATTTTCATTGTCATTAGTTTCTATATATTTTTTAATCTCATCTTTGTTTTTTTATCCAGTCCTTTTTTAATAAGATGTTTAATCTCCATGTATATGTGTTTTTTTTTTCTGCTTTCCTTTTACAGTGGATGTCCAATTTCAAAGCTTTGTGGTCTGAGAATACACTTGGTGTGATTTTGATCTTCTTGAATTTGCTGAGGCTACTTTTATGTCCCAGGATGTGGTCTGTTCTTGAGAATGTTCCATGTGCACTAGAAAAGAAGGTATGGTCTCTTTTTGCTGGATGCAGTGTCCTGTAAATGTCAGTTATATCCAATTGCTTTAATGTGTCATTTAAAGCTGATATTTCCTTATTTATTTTATGTTTGGATGATCTGTCCATGGCTGTTAGTGGGGTGTTTAAGTCTCTCACAATGATTGTGCATTTATCAGTTTCTCCTTTTAAATATGTTAGTAGTTTCTTTGTATATTTTGGTCCTTCATGGTTGGGAGCATATATATTAATTAGTGTCAGAGCTTCATGTTGCATTGTGCCTTTTATCATTATGTAATGCCCATCTTTGTCTTTTTTAACCTGAAGTTTATCTCATTAGATATCAGTATGGGAACTCCTGCTTTTCTCTGGTTACCATTTGCTTGGAGTACTCTTTCCCATCCTTTCACTCTGAGTGTTTGTCCTTATGGCTCAGGTCTGTCTCTTGGAGACAGCATATGAATAGATTTTGGTTTTTAATCCAGTCTGCTACTCTTTATCTTTTTATTGGTGAGTTTAGTCCATTAACATTTAGAGTGATGTGAGGATTTCCTGTGGCCATTACTTATTTCTTTGTTTGTTTTTGTTTTATTTTTGTTTCTTTCTTGTTTCCCCAACTTTATTCCATTTGTCCTGAAGTTTTCTTTCAGAACAAAGAGACTCCTTCAGTATTCCTTGAAGTGCCGGCCTTTTTCTGGCAAATTCCCTCAGCTTCTGTGTGCCTGACAAGGTCTTTATTCCACCTTCATATCTGAAAGATAATTTTGCTGGATAATTTATTCTTGATTGGAAGTTTCTGTCTTTTAATGTTTTGAATCTTGGATTCCACTCCCTCCTGGCTTGTAGAGCTTCTGTTGAGAAGTCTGATGTCAGCCTGATGGGTTTTCCTCTAAAGGTATAGTTCTTTCTTCCCTGGCTGCATTGAGAATTGTCTCTTTGTCTTTAGTTTTGGACATCTTTAGTACTACATGTCTTGGAGATGATCTGCTAGGGTCCAGGTATCTAGGGGACCTGTTTTCTTCTTGAACTTAGGGTTCTAGATTTTTCCACAGGTTTGGAAAGTTCTTATCTAGTATTTGTTTGAGTATGCTCTCTGTAGACTGCTCTGCTTTTTCTAATCCTATTATCCTGATGTTGTTTTGTCTCATGGAGTCAGATAGTTCTTGCAGAGTTCTTTCAATCCTTTTGGTTCTGTATTCCCTCTCTTCCTCTTTCTGAGCTGTTTCCATGTTCTGATCTTCGATATCACTAATTCTTTCCTCCATCTGGTTGGCCCTGTTTCCTCTGGCAGTTATTTCATTTCTCACTTCTTTTATTGTATTATTTATCTCTCACATTTTTATCTCGATCTTCCTTATGTTTTGAATTTCATTGTTAAATGTTCCTTTTGCTCACGTATTTCCTTTTTTATGTCATTCATCACAGCTATGGTGTTCTGCCAGTATGTTTTCATTTCTCCCAGAACCTTTAGAATGGCTACTTTAAATTCTGTGTCACTTAGTTCAGAAATTTCCAGGTCTAAGAAGCTGTCTTCTGGATAAATTTCATGTTCTTTCTGAGCAATTTTAGTTTTTAAGGAATTTATCCTGTCTACTGAGTTATTCCTCTTTGACATGAGGATATTGTGTTTAGCAGAGCCCAGGAGCCCTGATTAGTACTTTTGTGGTGTCTTGCTGTAGGGCAGACACTAGGTGGCTCTGGGGACCAAGTTTTGAGAGGGAGGATGGTTGTTTATTTCGTATTTCTGGTCTCCTGCCACGTTTGGAGGTGGTGTGCATCTATCCGGGGTCCCTCCACTTCCTGCAGTTAGTTAGTTGGTTGGGGAGATTGTAGGAGAGGGGAGCAGCCCACAAAAAGTATGCTGGGGTATCTCTAACACTTACCCTATGCTAGGGAAGCTGAGTGATGTGGGCTGAGGCTGCTCTTGCTGGCTGGGGCGAATGCTATCAAATCTGCCTTGCTACCCTGTCCTGCTCCAGCATCCAACAGTTGGTGCAGAGTTTGCAGGCTCGCACTGCTTGTAGGCCCCAGGGGCATGTGTGTAGGCAAGTCCAAAGCTGTGAGCCTGACCTGAGGCCATATGAAGGCAGCTGGCTCTCCTCCGCAGTGGGCTGGGAAGAAGAGCTGCAGCCCTGTGTAGGAGCTGTGCGTGCTTCTGCTGTCAGTCGTAAGGGCCCCAGGAGCTGAGGTGCTGTCTCTGGGGACCGTCCTCAACTTGCGGTTGTTCAGAGTTCTCACTCAGCCCTCTTGTTAGTCAAAAGTTTCAGAGGCTGGCTCCCAAGCTCTGCCTCCATCACACTGCTCTAAGGCCCGGCTCCCCCACAGTCTCCCACCGTTCTGCCACTTTGCTGCTTTCTACTCTTGTGCCTCTTGGCTCTCCCCACCCCCACTCCCTTGCACTGTGCTGCTCCCATATAGTCAGCAGCGATCAGATCCTGTCGCAATCTGTCTCTGCTCCCTCCCCTCTCTCCTGCTCACCCCCTCCTTTCCAACCTTGAGGTGTTTACTTGTGATGCATGGATTTCTCAGCTGCCATTGTGTCACTCAGGGTCCTCTTTCTTGGCTCCTGGATGGCTGTTCAATTGTGTTTTCTGGGAGAGGCTTTAGGGAACTCTTCTCTCTATGTGGCACTCAAATGTTTACTAATTCCTAACTCATTTGACTGGGATGTATAGGTGTGCATGGACAAACAGCTGTCCCATCATCTTTCATTATCAATATCAGTCTCTTCTTTCTTGTCAGATAAGCAACTGTGGAGGGATCTTTCATCACAAGCCTGGAAAAAGCACACGAGCATGGGGCTGACTACTGAGCCAGCGGGAGCATGCTCAGACAAAACTAGAATCACTTATCATCCTTCTTGAATGACCAGCTAGACTTTAATTTTGAAAGTGCACAGAATGACCTCCATTCTCTGCAAATAGAACTCCATTACCTTATTTCTTGGAGGGAAATCTAAAAGAAGGAGAATCAACATTATTACCATTCATTAAACTCCTTTTTTCCAAAGCACAAGATGGAAATATGCCCTTGAGTCATTTGAAAAACAATGCAAGGAGCCCTCCTCTTAAACCTGAATTTAACAAGTCAGTTTACAAAAATCAATTTTCTGGAAAATTTGTTACATGCAGAAATTCGAGAAAAATTAATGAGGTTAAAAAGAAAGAAAAAACTGTCATGCTTACACATTCTAAGATTTTAGGTCCCAAATTTAAATGCCAGCTATTGCAAAAGAAATTGGAAACTGAGCAGCCACAGGAAAACAGCCTAACACTAACTTAGAGTGTCAGTAAAAGGCTGATAAGAGCAAACCTGGCCCTCAAGGGCCCAAGGGGCATATGGAAAGGTCACTTCAAACAAGTGGCAAATAAGAGCATCAGCAGGAAACAGAATGCCCAGCCAATTGTGGAGAACACTGTCAAAGAAGAAAGACCCCAGAAGCCATTCCCAAGAAAGTAGAAACAGCTTTTAATGGTACGTAGGCCCAGGAAATTAGTGGAAAATTCCTTCAATACAAAGTCTTCATCCATAAAGGAACACAAGGCAGCAGGTTGTTTTCTATTGAAACAACACTTGATAGGCAGGCCTTCTATCTCCACTGCTCCAAAATCCCTATCTGAGGTTAGGAAGAAATCAAAATTCTTAAGTGACACTATTTTTATTTTAGAAGATGCAAGTGTTAGAGTTAGAAATATGTAGGCTTCTAAACCAATCTTACATTCTA
The DNA here is from genome assembly GCA_004026885.1 of Lyroderma lyra. Taxonomy (NCBI): domain Eukaryota; kingdom Metazoa; phylum Chordata; class Mammalia; order Chiroptera; family Megadermatidae; genus Lyroderma; species Lyroderma lyra. The sequence goes on from PVJL010017877.1 coordinate 13,398, forward strand.
GAAATTCTTGTTTCATAAAAGTTGCTCTTGTCTGATCCACAAAATTCCTAAGGCTACAGTAAATCAAACGTTTAGAAAAGAGAGTGACCTTCATTCTCTGCAAATGGACCTCCATTCTCTGCAGTGAGGAGGCTCATATGTTCCCCAGCACAAGAGGCTTTTTCATCTTCAAGAGAACTGACATCTCAGGAAAATCCTCTTCCACAAATAGTTTACTTCAGAATCTTCTTAGAAAAACAACTACTGCAGAAAACAGTATTACACAAGCTATTTTTCTTTTAATAGAAATTTATTGTTTTATTTTTCTGGGGACTACAAGTATAAGATCAAGATGTCAGCAGAACCGTGTTCCCTTACACAAGCTATTTTGGAAGAAAGTATTTCTATAGGAAAGGCTACTGTGCCAGAAGAAACTCTCCCTGAAATCACGCCCCCGTGAATGTCCCCAGGGCACATTCTGCTAATACTGCTGACAACTTTATGCCAACAAACAAACAAGCCAAAGCAACACAACGGGAACACCACCATGTTGGCACTGACTTACCCAAATTTCCACTTTCCTATTGTTTTCATCCTCGGGTGATCAATTTCAAACTCGGCTAAACCAGCAGCTACAGTCCCTCATCCCCAACAGTGATGTGAGAAACCTCTTCTCTTATGTCATCCAGACTTTGAAAATGGACTGCTCTGTGAGTGGCATGCACTTGGCCTGTGCCAAGCTCATGTCCAGAACAGGCTTCCTGATGAAGGTCCTCAGCAAACAGCACGAAGTGATCAATAGAAAAATGAGGACTACATTAACGAGAACACAGAACCCCAGGGGGAACAGAAAGGGCAGGAGTCAGGCGAGGACAGCTCCTGAAACACGCGACCTGGACTTCTGGTCAGTTTAGGACATGCCATAAAAGCACCCAAACACAAACACCAGGGGCACCTAGTCTATCTTTGCTTAGCCATGTAACTTTGGCTAACACAGTGATCTCCCACTTTTCTCCTCTAGATAATGGTGCCACTGTTCCTAGAGATGAGAAGAAGAGCTAACACACGAGATAAATCAATTGTAAAAGAAAATGCTATTGCTAAGATTGCATCACCCCGTAGACTGGTATGTTAAGAACGTATAAGCCACTCATGGAAAGAGTGGGTTTTTAGAGTAGTGATTTAAGAATATTTACTGTTGTTGGGAATCCAGGAGGTGAAGAGAAACAAATCAGATAGTCTTGGAGACTCATCTCCTTTCTCCTTTCAGTAGTTCAGCAAAGAGCTGCCTCAGGAGGTACCAGCGAGCACTGTTAAAAATGGAGTGCCAATCAATAGTTTAATGTTTATTTGGGTTAGGGAGGGGAGAAAGAGGACGGGGTGGGGGAGGAGGGGGGGGAAGCTAAATATAAGGTGATGGAAAGAGAAGTCACATTAGGTGGTGAACTTATTATACATCAAGTTGACAATGCACTGTAGAGTTGTATGCCTGAAACCTATGTAATCCTTGCTAACAGATGTCACCCCAATAAGTCTAACAATAAAAATGAATTTAAAAAAAATTAAAAAAAAATAAAGTCATGGATGAAAAAAAAAATGGAGTGCCCCTTTCTAAGGAGATCATTTCACTTCCTCCCAATATGGCCCTGTCCACATTCTACTCGATTGAGTGTCTTCACAACATGGTGGCTGCCCTCCTCCGGAGTAAGTGATCTAAGAGAGAGACAGAAGAGACCTCAGCATCACTTCTGCTACATAACATGAATAGTTGGAAGTCAGTCACTAAATCCAGCTCATATCCAAGGGGAGGAGGTTGAGACTCCAGCCCTAGAAGAAAGAAGAGTCAAAGAATGTGTGCATATATTTAAAAACTGCCACAGGCAGGAAAATAGAAACCCCTCTAGATATTTCAAGGAAAGGAAGGAAGGGAGGGAGGGAGGGAGGGGAAACAATATGGGAAAGGGAAGGAAAGGAAAAATAAGAGAAAGAATTTCAGATGTTATACAAGCAGTTGGTGCTTTTCATTGAATGGGCTGAGGTGGTGGGAAGGGGGTTGCACCACTCACTCAGGTGACTGCTACAGCTGCTTTCCATAGATTGAGAGTTGCTGCTGCCACTCAGAAGTCAGGGAACTTTGGGAAACAGCTGCTGAGGTGAATGCAGCCCCAAAGCTGGTGACTGGTGGGGAGTATGGAGTCCAAAATGCAGCCTGCATGTCTGCTGCTACAGAACAAGAATGACTTCCACCTTCCAAACCTCACAGGAGTACCTTTTATTGGCAGAACCCTGCTGTCAGGGAATCTGTGAAAAGTGGTTCCCAGGCTTCCAGCACCTGCGGAGAAGGGGGTAGAAATGGGTGTCGAAAGGCAAGGACACTAACCAGCATACCTCCTACAGGTATGGTGAGGAGACCCCACCTGTACTTGGAGGAGTCCTGGCGCCCTGCTCCTTTTTTTTGGTAGGCTTATGGGTGTTCAGGGACTTGTAAAAGGTGGGCAGTGGCCACACAGAGTAACATGGTGAAGAGCTAGCCAAGTCAGAGTCCTGGAAGGTGTCATTCTAGCTGAGCTGCAGGGGAGATGCTGGGTGCTGGTGACATGCAGCCACCCCCAGAGGTGACTGGAGACGCAGCCGGAGTGGGTCCTTAGTTGGTCTCTGGAATGTTCTCACTGCAATGAAAGGTGGGGGGACTGCAGGCAGTGCAGTGTGGGGGAAGATAGAGCCCCCATTCAGAAGGACTGCCAGAGAAAGGGTGCCCATAGGGAAATACAATTTCTGAAAATATGAGGCTGTGGACCTCAATACTCAAGTATCCCTAGGATGCTTATTGAAAAGGCTGACTTGGGGAAGGAAGAAGAAAAGTGAGGACAGGATGGAGAGAGGAAAGGCTGATCTTGTCAGAAAAAGGGGGGACAAAGCCAGACACTAAAGCAGTAAGGACAGACTTCAGTTGGTCATACACTATTGCCATAATACAGGAGAAAGTCTGTCATGAACTTTGTACTCTGAAGAACCACACAGAGAGAGCCACGATTAACTCTAAAGAATGCCACCATCATCATTAAAATTCCGGCATGGGGCATGCGGGTGGAAAGTGTATTTTAGGGCAGTGATGCATGATAAGTTTCCTCCAGTCCCTAAATGAGACTATTTAATGTCAAGCTCAGGCTGATGAAAGTGCAGGAGTGGGAAATCTAGTGTCATTGAGAGGTGAGTTGTTAATATATGCAGAGTTTAGAGCTGGTTTACCCAGCCCATGACTGGTGGATTACAAGAATTACGCAACAGCCTTTAAAAATAAGGCAGACTGGAACAATCTAGCTCCAAGAACTATGTGCTGTTAAGTGAACAAGATGTGGTATGGTGTGTATAATTTCCTACTCTACACTGGGCATCATAAATACATATATATATTAATATAACTGTACAGCCCAATACAGTAGACACTAGCTGCATGTGGGCTGTGTAAATCCAAATTTAAACTAATACAAACTATAATAAATAAACCTTACAAGTTAGCTCTTAAGTCACAATAGCCACATCTTCAGTATTCACTACCCACGTGTGGGCTAATGGCAACCATACCGGACCACACAGATGGACTATTTGCACCATTATCATTCCATTGGTCGATGCTGGTCCTGAATGTCTCTGGAAGGACACAGAAGAAACGTGTAATGGTGGTTGCTTTCAGGAAAGGGAACCGCGAGGCTGCAGCACCACATTCTTTTGCATCAGTTTGTATCAGGTATTTATAAATTTTAAAAAACAAAATGGGAATTAAGAATACCCATATAGGGTCACTGTACCAGGGCAGTGATTCTCAGGAAATTACTATCTTGCAATTTGCTTAAAACCAAATATTCATAGA
>PVJL010017878.1:0-17244 GCA_004026885.1 Lyroderma lyra
AGTAGGTCAGAGGTATGGGGGCACCATGAGAAGGTCACAGAAGTGGGGGTACCATAAACAGGTGGGGGGTCTGGGGGGCACCATGAGCACATGGGGGGTTGAGGGTTCTGTGAGCCGGTGGGGGGTTTTGTGGTACCATGAGCAGGTTGGATGTGTGATGGCCCTGTAAGCAGGGGGGTTGTTGGGGCACTACAAGCAGGTGAGAAATACAGGTACACTATGAGCATGTAGGGGATATGGGCACACCATGAGCAGATGGGGGATACTGAGGCACCATAAGCAGTTCAGGGTATGGGGGCATCATGAGCAGGTTGGGGTTTTGGGGAACCAGGTCAGGGATGTGTGGGCACCGTGAGCAGGTGGGGGCTATGGTGGCCCCATGTACAGGTTGAGGTTTCGGAGCACCATGAACAAGTCAGGGGTATGGGGTCACCATGAGCAGGTGGTAGATGTTGGGGCACCATAAGCAGGTGGGGGGTGTGGGGGCACCATGAGCAGGTGGGGGCTGTGTGCAGGTAGGGGGTGTGGGGGCACTGTGACCAGGTCAGGGGTGTGGGCGTTCCTGCAGGGCAGCCCAAATTCACCTCATTCTATCACAGCACCATACTGTCTCTGTATCATGTTTCATATCAGGACTGCCAATCACCAGGTTCACCTCCCCTTTGTGCTAGAGACAGCATCTGATCCTGGACTTCTCAAAGAAACAACTTTTTGACTGGCCCAGCAGTGGAGTATGATGAGGCCAGATGGCTTAAGTCCCCCTTTTCCACTTGATCATGAGCTATGTTGTCATATCCACACCTGACCAGCTCTCTGGAAGGACACAGCCACGATGTAGAGGAAGAAACAGCTCAAGGAGAAGACCCTAGTGGTGATGAGACCATGGACTACCCCCAAAACTCAGGCCCAGGCCCACTGCCCTGTACCATAGGTCAGCATGCTCCTTAATGCCTCAGTTAAGCTGAGTAAGTCTTCATTTCTTGCGACCCAATGACATCTGAGTGATGACATCCAGGTTGAAGAAGACAGGTGTGTGAATCAGGGAATCAGGACAATGGCTTTGGGTAAAGAGAGGGGAAAGATTCAGTCCTTGACCGGGCATGGTCATGGACAGTGGTGGCAGAGGGGCTCCTGTGGCAGATGATGCAAAGCCATACAGGAGCCCAGACACTCAAAGGTGAAGTGAGGGCAAGGCAGGTGGCTCAGCCAGCGATTAGGAGAACATGTTGGGGGCCATGTCAGCAGGTCCTTGGGACATAGGTAGTTAGACACAATGCACTGATGACAGTGAAGAGAAAGGGCCAAGGGCAGTGTCCGGGGCTGAGAGAGAGGACAGAGCTAGAGATGTGGGCAGTGAATAAGGCCTCATGGAAGAGCGGCAGCAGAATGCTAGGAATGTGTATTCTAGAAAAGCCTGTTGTCAGTGTCACAGCAGCAGAGAATAGGTGAGATGAAGACCCAAAATCATCAGGAGACCTCACTGAGGGACAGCAAGCTGGGTGAGGAGGGCAGTCTCATGCAGAAAGACCTGCTTGGGGGGTCGTGTGAGGTGAGATGCTGGAAATGGACTGTGTGATTTCCAGTACTAAAGGCAACTGTCCAGGCTGTCCTCTCTGAATGGGCAGCACACAGAGTGGTGGAGGGGATCTCTCTGTCCATGGTGCAATGAGCTGAAAAGGGTGTCTTTGGAGAGTCAGAGACTTATCTGCAAACTGAATGGCGACACCAACCTCACAGATGGGGCTTGAAGGCAGCCTGGCTTGGCCTGGCTGAGGAGTGAAGGACCCTGGTGGTGTTTTCTTTTGGGCTGTGGCTTGCTCCTATAACTGAAAGACCATCACTGTCAAATCATGTCCAGGCCACCCTGGATTACAAGCAGTGTGCCAAAGGAGAGAGCAGAAAGAACCCAGCTCGCAGATGCACACCAGGAGGTTTTGAGTTACTCTGCTCTGCAGTGATGGTCACGCACACAGTCAGGCATTCTCAACAGATGACCTCTGTGGCCCATAGGCCTCCTGCTGCCACCACATAAACCACAGATGTATGTAACTCCTTCAGGAAGGAAACTGCATTATTATTGAGTTGTGCCTCTGTGTCTCCACCAAACGTGATTTAGATGGCTTATGATGAGATCAGGGAGTTTGAGCTGATGCTGTAATGGACTGAAACATTTGGGATCTTAAAATGAGGTGAATGAATTTAGCATGTAGGACAGAATACATGGACTTTTGGGAGCCAGAGGGTGGACTGTGCTGGACAGAATAACATCCACTCACAGATGACAATGTGTGGGGGAGGTTCATGTTCATGATCGCCATGATATTTGTGCAGTGTAAGAACTGCCTGACCACATGTCTCTCAGAACATGTCCTCATGGATAAGCAGCACTTTAGTGAACACCAGGGCTTATTGAATTCATTTTCCAACTACTGCATGCCAATTTTCTCAACCATTCATTCTCCCTCTTGGGGATTTTTCAGAGGCCCAGCCACTGATTTAGGGGAGAAAATGTCCATCAGGTTAAGTAAGGTTTTCAGTTTGTTTATCGAAAAACTACATATGCATTATTTCAGATTCTACATCATTACTACCCCAAAGGAAGTCATGGAAGTGTTTTAACTTACATTTTACTGAACGGGGAGCTAACCTGCTGCAGGCAGCCCAGTGAGTGGGTGAGTGTAAGCACCAGACCCATCAGGCATCCAGTCTGCCTGGATAGTTTTAGGAAGAAAAATGTCCACACCCTCCACCTCACCTCCTCCACTTCCATCCCTCTTTACTGTAGTGGAGAAACAGGATGAAGTCCCGTGAAAAGGCAGCAGACCCAGGGAACAGGAGCAAGAGCTGCAAAGCAAACTCCATCTGCTTCTCATGGGGAATTTTTTTCTATAGGCTCATCCTTCCCCCAGAAGAGTACAGGTCAGAAAGGTGACAGGTGAGGACAGAGACTGCTGGAGAAATATCTGGAGTTCAGTTTAGGGAGGTGGGCCACAGAGAGTTTCAGATACATTGGCTGGAAGAAGCTCGTGGGTCACCAGACACAAAATCAGCAAGGTCAACTGTCTAGTATCTGCCGGTCAAAAGACTCCATACATGCAGCTAAAGGTCCAAGTTCCTAAGAGTGTAGCCTTAAGCAAGAAGGCAAACTGTTTTCTAGTGCAAACCTTTTGGACCATGGAGGAAGGAACAGCTGAACTCAAGGCCCCCTCACAGAAGGCAAGTACAGAGGAGCATGCCTCACTCACCTCCAGCAACCTGTGGACCTCCTCTGGCTCTTGCCTTTCCTTTGCCATTCTTTGTGCTCTCTCCACTACCACCTTCCTTCTGTCTTCCTGTTCTTTGTCCTTCATGAAGTTTTCAAAGTTAGCTCTGATATTGCTGGTTTTGCAGCTGATTTGAGGACAGGAGAGGAGAGATTATATCTGACATCAAACAGAAGCAAAGCCCCCACACCAGGGTGACCAACTCCAAGAAAACTACCAAGAAGGGCACTGTCCCCCAGTTGAAGACTCAGCCATCCCACTGCCAACCAGCCCTGTGCTTCTGTCTATACAGGCAGGAGGACAGAGCAGTATCACAAGCCTTGTATTCGGTATATTTCTATATTCTGAACATGACTGCATTTTTCATAACCTCACACTAAGGAGGAAAATCCTGATTTCCCCTTGGAATGCCCTTGATAAAACAGTAGAAGAAAGGACTGATGTCGAGTGAATCTCAGTGCTTGAGCATCAGCTCTGGGTAAAGTGACGAATAAGAGGACACACACACTCCTGCTGTATGGGGATGCTTGGTGCTTGTCTTGAGGAAAAATGTGTCCAGTATCTGAGCTTCAAGTTAAACTCACTGTCACACATCTGGGTTTATAGCAGGCATTTTTCCCCAGAAGGAACAAACAGCAAAGCCAGCACAGCAACTCTTGTCAATGGGACAATTCAGCTTTCAGGCACAGAGTGCTGGAAAACTCAGACCTGCCACCGTGAGCATGACAACTTCGCAATTTTGATGAAATACTTTCTGATATGATTGACAGTGATATTAATGACTGTAGCTTTTTGGGTACTGTATAATGAGATAAAATTCACCATTTGAGAGATAAGTGTAGGTCAGTGATCCAGTATTTTCCAAGTGACCAGTACGAGCTACAAAACATGCTGTGAGGAGGTTAACCCTCAAAAAACAACTGAGGCACTGCCTGTAGGGTGTCAAAAGACAGTGCCCACATGACCTAAGGAGGCAATGGTGACACCCTCTTCTTTTCCAATTGTGATGTGGGCAAGTCCACATTTTTCTTTCTAAACAACATAATTTATCACAATAGACTGAATCCAGAAGCAGCTACGAGAATCCATCTGTCTCCTATTTATAAAATAAAAGGTATTAGTATGTGATGGATTTATCATTTTTAAATATATTAATTAAACTTTAGTGTTTTCATTTAAATTTCAACCCTGTAAAGATCAACAGACATAAAACTCTTGCTCACAGCCCTCGATCACCCCTACATGGGCCCAAGTGTGCTGAGACCACCAAGTCTGATCACTGCTGTCACTCGGCACCCAGTGAACAAAAGGTGACCATTCTTCCTAGTTTGGATTTACCACTTTCTATCATGTATAATGGTTTCCCCAACTGAATGGCACTCTTTAAAACGAGGGCCCCCATGACGATAATGTGTTTCCTGCAGATGCCTGGACTAAAACATACCTTTGCACACAGCAGTCACCTTAAGGTCAGACTGTAATCAGCCTGGTGGCAGGCCTATGAGGAGAAAAGGAGAGCTCATCATGTCAGTATGTGTGTGAGAACACACTCCTCATGTCCTGGCCATGGCTGACAGGTTGGCTGACCAGCGGGCATTGCAGGACAAGAGGACCTTCCCAGAACCTGGTCCCCAGCATTGAGGAGACTCTGCAGACATGTCATTAACCCAGTTCTGCTTTGGGAAGCACTCCCCAAAATAAATCCCTCCCCCACTGCTAGGAACCTGCCACACACTGTGTCTGACAGGTTCCTTGAACTTCTGTGGGACTTTCCATCCAAAGAGTCACCAAAATTATCTGAAACACACGCTCTCCATCAATGCTCCCTCTGCTCCCATCTCTCATCTGCCAACAATTTTTCCCTTAGCATGTTGCTGGGGACACTACACAGCATGGACTTTCTTCCTGGGAAAACCAGGGCACTCTTAGAGGTCTGCTAGGACTTACTGCTTTTACAGGGACTGTCTTCTGGTAAATGAAGGGTACCTTGGTGACATCTACAAAGGTGGAACCATTCTATGAAGACAGGAAAGGGAAGATCAGGGGGGCACTTTCCTCTTCACACCCTGTGACCTACACCTTCTTTCCAGAGGTAGATGGTTCACTGTCATCATTAACAGGAACCAGAGTCACTGCAACACACTCAACTGCCTATGTGGCTCCTCAATTACTGCCCCAAACCAACTCTCTGTCTCAGCCAAGGCCATTTCCCATAGACCACATGTCCCTTGCTGGGTTATCCTATACCTTTCCAAGATGCCCTAGTGTCTTCCATTTCTAAACAGAATCAGCCTTTCAGGGAATCACTGTGCAGCTCACCAGACAACAGAATGAAGTAGGCCCAAGTGTACTGGCTCTGTGACTTCCCTCTCCACAGGTTTTGGACCCCTGACAGCCAGCCCCATGAAAACCTCAAAAAACACCGTCACCAGGATTGCAAGGGGCAGTGCGTGGCTCCTCCAGACATGACACCACCAGCAGCATCGCAGTGTGCAGATGACCTTTCCCTCCTCCTTGAAACTTTCAACCCTCAGACCAGCACTGATGGATCCTTTGGGCACCTCCATCCCACTGGGCACCCTTCCCAGTATCCTCCAACCACTCTGACCACTGTCACCCTTCAGGTGTTACCCTGGACCCTTTTCCCACTTTGCAGGATCAGCTGGCACCCATAGGCCCCCACTCCACATCTGCACACACATCTGTGTGCAGTGGCCACTCCACCCTAGTCCAGCTGCACTTTCCCTTCATCTCCTTGTCCTGATCTTTCAGCAGCCCAACCTCACCACACCCACACCTGCTCCTCTCAAGAACTCAGTAGATGGCCTCATCATCCAGCTGGGGTAGTCTTGCCTCTTTCTCCCCTTCACCCCAGGAAGTCCACCAGCTATACCACCCACACGCTGAAGTCAGTGCTGCTCTCCCACTGCCACCTTCCTCAGCCTGAGCCATCACCACACCCTACTGAAACCAAAGAAGCTACCTTTTACCTGGGGCCATGGCCTTGTAGCTCCAACCTTTCCCAACCCTCTTCTACTCTACAGCCAGGGGCTTCTAAGTGGGGGGTCCTGTTCAAGTCATTTGCCTACCAAACCCTTCCCAGGCTACTTATAACTCATCTAATGAAATATAAGAACTTACAGGTTCTGCAGGCTCCATGAGATGGGTCCTAGGGACCGACCATTCATGGCCAAGTCGTGGAATCCCTTGGGTGACAGCAGTTTGTGGCATTAGCTCTGAGCCCTCTGTGAGACTCAGCTCTGCTGTTTGTGACCCTGGGCCAGGGACAAGACTGGGCATTGCAATGTGACATCTCTGTTCAGCTAAACTGACAGGGAGATAGAAGTCACAACCAGCACCCATGTGAACAACTCCACATGTGGACAACCAACTCCTAAGTCTAATATTCTAAAATGGTTGGACAGGGAACTAGAACAATCATCTGACATGCAGCACACTAACCCACTGAGACACTGAAACCAATTGAAGTGACAAGCCCAACAGAGGAGAGGTCTTGGTGAGGGAGAAGAGTGTTTCCATGGGAACAGCCATCAGAGGCAGCAAAGTGGTTAGGACCTGGCTTCTAGGTGGATACTACCTAGTGGACCTTCTGCAAAGACACAGATATTCTGGGTCTGCATGCACATAGATGACAGCCATCGTCATGTGTGGTACTGACCTCTTCTAATGTGGCCAGTGTGACCAAGGAACTCAGTTTCCAATGTGGCTTATAGCTGATTACTTTAAATTTTAACAACCACATGTCCTAGAAACCCTAGTATTGGCCCTCAAGTCTAAATGTCTGGGTTGAAATGATGGCCTGGCTTCTTACGATGAGCCTGCTTGGTGGGAAAATGAACCAGGGACAGTATCTGCCTCACAGCATGACTGGAAGGGTACAAGACAGGAAACCCATGACACACTAGACAAGGTCTGGTGCACTGTAAGCTACCATGGTGATTTTTCACGACTGACTTAACTGTTTGTTCCTCTGAAAACATGAGCCAGACACCCACCTGAGAAAATCCATGGAACAATGTGCTGGCACCAAGAGCTCTACAACTCCCAAACAATTAGAAAAAGATGCTAGGTCCTGGGTTAGCACTGATCTTGTCCACACAATCCTTCTGCAACCCATTCTTTGCACCAAACCACTTGGCATAGTCTGAAATGTGGCACAGCACAATTAATGTCACATTGAAGACAAGTACAGTGTTGGCAGCAGTCACATGCAAAAAGTTCCAGAAGCAGCCCCTGAAGTTGCACCCAGAGTTAAAAATATAAAAAGAAAGAAGAAGCTCCAAAGGATGAGTTTTTGCTTGCAGGGTGAGTTTTGTTTCTCGCCTCAGTACTCAGGCAGTGAGAGGCAGAAGAAACATGTGCATGCTTTCACCCCTCCTGGAGGACAGTGTGAGCCCACAGGATGCAGCAGGGACCCAGCAGCAGTGCCACTTTACTGGCACAGTCTCCCTTTTGCACCAGCCTCAGCCCTACCACCCTCTGCTCCCACTCTGCAGATCACTAAAGAGGCTTAGCTATGAGCTTTCTCTTGCTTAAAAAAAACTACATGGGAAAATTTTACCACCCAAATACTTATGTCCTTGCAACACAGATCTATGTGACAGTCTCACTGTCATGCAGTATTAATGCCATACAGAGCCTAGGCCATTGCCACATGGTCTCCATTTATTGCCTGAATACTGCCTTGTGTTTCTAACACTGGAACTGAAAGCCTAAACCCTGCCCTGTAAACTTAGGATGTTACTTGTTTTCCAATCATATGTCCAGGTTTTAAAACCCAAATTCAAATTTTGAAGTAATTAAATAACTGCTCTAAGTAAAAATGTGTTTGGCATTCAGACAACTAATATATACACCTAAAAACTTCTTGCCTCTTTTTAGCTTATGTGTACATTTGGCTCTCTGTGAACTTATACATAGGCAGTGTCATCAAAAACAAAAACACCACTACAAATGACACATAAGAACCACATGAAACATGTTTGTCACAAGCCTGTGGCCAAAGGCCAGTGGTCTGGGTGAACCAAAAAGGTTTTACTTGTCTCAGAGGAAATAAGGAGGCTCACTCAATCACAGAAGTCACGTTCAGCAGCAAGATCTCCTGCAGAAGGTTGCTGGGTGACCAGAAACCCCATTTCAGAAACTAGTCCTGTTATTCGGTTGGAATGACATAACCTGAAAACTACAATCATGTTTTACCAAACACAGATCCATAGGTTATAAGGAGAAATTAACACAGATCCCATAGGTTATAAGGAGAAATTGAATGAGGAAAGAAGGGGAACAAGTTAGTATCACCACAACATAAAACTGGGCCTAAAATGTCCAAGTGCCATGACAGGTGACAATGGGTGACTAGAAAGGCTTAGCCCTGAAGTCTGTGCTACAAGTGGCTGCACTGGAGGAGGAGGGGGAGAGGCAGACAGGGAGACAGAAGAGGGGCTGTGAGCAACTGCCTTGCTGGAACTACGGTTGGCTAGTCTCTCCTTGTAATCAAACCCTAAAGAGCAGGAGTCCTGCCTCTTAGACTGAACACCAAATCTGCCTTCAAACCTACTCTAATAATCAGAACATCCATGAGCAGCAGTGAAGAAAACATAGAGAAAGAAAATAGTTTGATTTGAATGGCATGAGCATGTGCAAGAATCAAATATATGATTTAGAGAAAACAGGAGCTCTCTTGAGTGCAGGGCTAAAGAGCCAGTTCCCAGTGTCACAGTCAAAAGTTGGCTCAGAAGATCAAAGAATCCACTTGAAATCACAACACTTCATCCCAGATCTGAACAAAGGTTAGGAACTTATTTGAAATAATTTAGTATAGCCACTTCATGCACTGAAGTCTTTTTAAGGTCCTACCCACACTGCAGACAGGAGAATGCATCTCTGGACATGGACTGAAAGAGACACCTTACCCACAGTCTAACGTGGCAGCATTATTAGCCTCACTCACAACTGTGCCGGCTGAGGGTGGGTGTATACCTGGACCAACCTCCGGGCCTTCCCTACTGGGCTTTACTTTTTCCAGGGAAGGGGTTTCAAGGGCTCTCAAAGTAGACAGACGTAAGTGTCTCCTTTCACAAACCATAGCACACTTTGTCAACTAGAGTTCATGATTCTGGATGTCAATATATATATACAGTCATGGGATATAAAGCATAGCACAGGAAATAGTCAATAGTATTGTAATAGCTATGTTGGGTGTCAGATGGGTAGCAGACTTGTTGGGGTTATCATTTTGAGAGGTGTGTAAATATCTAATCACATTGTTTTATACATCAGAAACTAATAATAATAATAAAAAAATGTTTCAGAGCTTGGGATACTGTCACCCTTTTGGCTGCACCATGAGGGCTGAAAATAAGACTTCCAGAAAGGGTACAGCTGGTGACAGGCTTCATAAGCAGGTGAACACACCACTTTTTCACAGCAACTCTCCCACACAAGAAGGGATGGTTAATCCTACATTGGCCATAGAGTTTTCTCACAACTGTGGGAGGCACAGGACAACCCTGCACTGTGAAGACAGAACAATGCTGCCATAGAAATACAGGAAGAACATGGCACATTGACAAACATGTGAATGAGAACTAGCCACCCCAGAAAGGACCAGAGTACAAGTGTGAACACAGTGCATGTGAATATACCTTTCCAGGACTCCTGGCCCAGAGCACATTTGTCTTGTCTGTCTGTCTATACACCAAACTTTCCTCCAAACCCTTTCACATAGTTTGCATGTACAAGAGAAGGCCAAGATCTGGATTACTGGGCAGTTTGGATACAGGCAGAAAGCACATTTTCAATGCAGTTAATACAAATAATGGGCTAAGATCTCTACCAGATCTTGGGTAAAACTTTGGGTAGCACTAAGAGGACCTTCAGCAGAATGTCTGAAAAGTAACCTATCCTATAATGACCCCACATCAGAAGCTCCAAGGCATATGGCTTAAACCAGAACTATGGGCCACCACAATTTCAGCCTTTTCAAACACAGGCTTGCAACCCATGGCCATTACCACAAGTCACACTCCTGGGGTGGTAGAGCCCCCCAAAAGTGTGAAGACTTGATATCTTATTTAACAGCTGTGTTTTGTGATTTGCTGTTTTAAATTGAATATTTAATTAAAAAGCAATATTTACTCTATGCATTGCTGAGCAAGTTCTCATTTCCACTTCTGTTCTGGGTAATACCTATCTCACTAGCAGGTGGCAGCTGGAGAATAAAATTAAATCAAAGCCACGTTTCTGGAACTCATGCTTTTCCCTTTCACCTTGATACTCGAAGCCGACAGTGTTCTTAGTCACTGTATCCTTGTCAAAGCCATACTTTCCACCAGAACATCTGGAGTAATCAAAAAACAAGAAAAATGGTATTTACACACCAGCAATAAAATTAATAAACATTTGTGGGTCTGAACAGTCAACTGAAAGAAAACAAACAAAAACTTTTTAGGCTTATTGTAAGATCACTCTGAGTAATATGGAAAATATTCAGAGGTATTATTCATTTGTAACAACAAAACAATAAAGAACAGTAATGATAGCAGATTCACAACTTAATTACAAAAGATAAATAACCCATTTAAATAGGGGAAAGGGCTTTAATAACACTTTTATGCAAAGACATGTAGCAGGTCAATGAATACATACAAAAATTCTCAATATAGTCATTAGAGAAATGCAATTCATAGTCATATTGATATTGCTCTTCACACTCACTAAGACAGCTACCATGCACACACACACACACACACACACACTCATAGGGAAATAAATGTAATATGTGAGTGTTGGTAAGGATGTGGAAAAATCAGACCCTTTATACACTGCACTTGGGAACGTCAGATGGTGCATCCACTTTGATAAATAGTATGGAGGCTCCTGATAAAGTTAACCACAGAATTACCCTGTGGGCCCAGTCACCCCCTCCCAATTGGGCATACAGGGGCTGTCTAGAAAACAGCCAGCTATCGTCATTATAATGAGAATGGTTACATGGCTAGATACTTTCTGGACAGCCCTGAAATGTAATACACAAAATAACTAAAAGCAGATTCTCAAACAGATAAATCACTGAGGAATGGTCCACAATGCAATGAATAGGGCTGTGTAGGCAAATGGAACCAGTAATAAATTTGAATAATCACTTCACAACCTAAATAAAAAAATTCCGAGTTGAAAACATATAATGTACAAACAACATCACACATGACGTGACTCCAACTTTGAGAAGGTTAGCAGCAGTGCATGCATCATTGAGAGGCCAGAGGAAAAGCTAGGGAACCCACAGACTCAGAAACCTGCACACCTATGTTAATAAAGGCCCTTGGTTTTGGTTTTGTTTCAAAATGGCCATTTTCCAGGGACCCTTAGCTTGCCTCCTGCCAGGACACACCACATCCATAACCACACAGAGAACAACATCCTCAGAAAACCTGTCCACTGGTCCCTGGGCTTGGGATGGGGAGGCAACACAGAGGCAAAATAGGAGAGAAGAGGTGCGGCCTCCTGTCAGGAACACTCTAGCAGCCCAGGTGTGAAGGAGCTCCATATTGTGGAGAAAAAGTGGAACTCAACACCCGCGCCACAAATTTTAAGGCCAGCATGGGAGAAACAAGCCCCAAGGACATCAAGCTTGGAACTAAATGCACACTGCGTGTTCTGGCAACCCACAGACCCGAGCTACCGGAGATCCACAAGTACTGTCTGCCGTGGCTTCCACGAACCACAATGCTGATTTGTGTAGACTCTGGTGCAAGTAGCCTGCTGGTTGCAGCGTCTGGGTTGGGTGCTATGGTACTGAAGAGCCTGAGCACTTCCTTGTGCCCTGGCCATGCTCCAAAGCCTGCGACTAGGACCGGACATGGGTTTGCACTACCTGGATCCATTCACAGCTTGGCTTTGATGACCAGCCTCCCTTGAAAAGAGGCTCTTGCTGTCTTTATGGCTGCAGCCTAGGCAGCTTCTGGCTGGAATGCTCATGGGCCACCTGATCTTCCCAGAGGTACCTGCACACCAACCTCTGCATTTTTTCTGCAGTGTTTGTCACTGTGTACATGTCTGTATTTACTGTGACTGTCAAACAGTAACAATTGACAGTCACTAAATACATACACATATGTGGCTGTACATATTTAAGAGACAATGAAACACTTTTTCTTAAACTTACCAGAAGACACTCAAACTGGTGTTAAACTCCTTTTAATGATAGAAATTGAAAAGTCAGCTGAGTAATGATTTTCGCCTAGTTGAGTATTAAAGGTGACAGACCTTGGATGGATAGATGGATAGATGGATGAATGAACAGAAAGACCATGGGATAGACAGATAGACATTCCACCAAAGCTTAGAAAACCAAACTCATATACTGTTAATGAAGGATAAAAGGTCATTTTATACTGCCTAAATATATAATAAATATGCATGCAAATAATTCTACTCTTGCAAATCATCTCCCCTAAGTATTTTAGAGCATAGGAATGAATAGGAACCCTCATAAGGTGCTGTAAAACTTTTTGTCAGTGCATACTGAAATAGAGCATACTCTTATGCAGCAACCACATTTTTAGGTCATACTTAAAAAATATACACCCAAACATGCATGCACCATAGAAGACAGATCAGCAGGTTACTAGCAGCATTATTTCAAATATCCATACAATGTAAATTACCCAAGCACCTTTCAATACAAGAGTGGATAAATGATAATTTATTTATACAACACAATAATCTACAGAATGACAATGAATTATTGACAACACACTACACAAACATCTCAGCACTACAGTTGAAAAAAATAAGTCACACCAAAGAAACACACACTGATTATATAATTTACATACAGTCAAGTATTGACAAAATTAGCCTAGTACATTAGAAATCAAGATAAAGGTCACAAACCATTAAAGATGGAGCCCACTGAAGGAAGATGTGAGCCAATTTCTCAGGTTTGGCTAGTAGTCTTCCAGGTCTTGGACTGGATGCTATTTCCACAACTGTGTCAAGATTCTGAAAGTTCTTTAAAATATATACTTCTATGATATTTTCTCATCTATGTATATTATACTGCAAAATAACTTCTTTTACAAATAAGATTGGATGTCTCTAATCAGTTATTTTTCAAATTCAAATTTAAACAAAACAAAATGATGATAGAACACATCACAAGCCTTTGCTACCAAGACAAACAACAAGATCAACAACATAAACCTTAACACCAGAATATCTGGCAAATATTTATTTAGTTACACAAAGAGACTATGAGAGAGGTGAGGAAAATGACAAATACTTCTACATAGATTCAGCCAAAGTACATAGTGAATACCTAAAAATTTTCTCACATATGTAAAATAAAAACCCACTGATCATGCATGAAAATGGGACCATGATGACCTCTGGAAGTTTACACCTTCATAGAAGCACTGAATAATAGCCTAAATACTCACCATGAATATTTTCAGAACTCTGGAAATTAATCAAAGGCTGATTATGGTAATAAAAACTGGTATGGTATTGGCATGAGAATAGACATGTTATTTTAATAGAATAAAATTGAGAAATAAAAAATCAACCCATACATTTATGTTCAATTTAAATTGTAGAAAGATGGCCATACCATTCAATGGTTATGAATAGTCTCCTCCAAGAATGTTGCTGAGATAAGTGTATATCCACATACAGAAAAATGATGGTGGGTCACTTCTTCAACTACATACAAAAATAAACCTAATTTTCATTAATAATCTAAATGCAAGAGCTGTATTGATTGAAATTAAAAGCACAACTTCATGACCTTGGATTTAGCAGTTGATTTTTTGGATATGACACCCATACTATGAGTAACAACAACAAAAAATGGATAAAATGAATTTAAAAACTGAACTTTGGCTTTAAAGGACATGATCAGGAATGTGAAATGAAGATCTCAGAATAGGAGAATATTTCTGCATATACAATATTTAAAACAAATAACCCATGGACACAATCAATAGTTTAATGTTTATTTGGGGATGAGTAGGATAGGGAGGGGAGAAAGGGGAGGGGGTGGGAGAACGAGGGAGGGGAAGCTAAATATAAGGTGATGGAAAGAGAAGTCACATTAGGTGGTGAACTTATTATACATCAAGTTGACAATGCACTGTAGAATTGTATGCCTGAAACCTATGTAATCCTTGCTAACAGATGTCACCCCAATAAGTCTAACAATAAAAGAAACTTGGATTCAAAATATATGAAGAACTCTTAAAACTTAAGAGCTAAAAATAAATAACCCAATTAAAATAATGAAAAAGACTTCAATACTTATGAAAAAATATGTCAGAAGCCAATCGATACATGAAAAGATTCTCAATATAATTAGTCATTAGAGAAATGCAATTCAAAGTCACATTGATATATACCTCTTCACACTCACTAAAGCAGTTATAACACATACACACACACACACACACATACACACACACAGAGAGAAATGAGTATAATATGGAAAGCAAAGCACAGTAAAACGAGGTATGCCTGTGTGTAAGTAAGTGACTGTTTTTGTTTTGTTCTTTTTTTGATAATAGGAATCATAGTGAAGTTTGCAAACTGGATATATGCATTATTGCTTTAAGGGGCATATGTTATTGGGTTACACTTTAGTCTTACAATTTTCAAATACCTCTCTATACTGAGGACTTTGGGTGTCAGAGGATAAGGGCCCAGGTAGAACTATGAATTGTCTGTAAAGAATTTAATGAAAGATTCCAACCAATAACTACTTACCCACTTTCTTAAGAAGAGAAATAGTATTTTCTGGAATAGATGATTTGAATTTACACAGTAGCTAGACTTGCAGTCAAGGCAATTTAGAAACATTCTTGTGTTCTCTTTCATTTATTGATTCATTGCCTGTTTCAGTCCCTTTGAAGTCAGATTTGTGTTTATGTAACCTGTGTTGTTTTCCACAGCTGACTCTTCATCAGAAAGCAAGAAAAATCAATGGATGGGGGTCACTGTCCAGAGTCAAGGTCCAGGGGGCAAAGTTGTGGGAAGTGTAGAGAAGCATGTTCATTCCACAATGTCCAGCATGGATGGTACATTCCAGCAAACTTACTGCTTTAAAGCAGGAGCTGATGCCAAGAGGAAATTGAAGCATTATTTTTCCTATGATTTCTGATATATTTCAAAATAGCCATACAACCTGTTTTTTAAAGAAGCTACAGATTCGAAGAACTTATTAAACAACCTTTACTGAATATCCAAAAAATATAGATGGTCTTAAAGAAAAAAGCAAAGCAAACTAGATGTGGTCCCAGGAACTATGTAGCTTTCTTAGATGAGGTATTTAAAAATGTGGGAATAGTCATGGAAAGTAAGATGATTTTAAACTCTCATTATCTATTCTGAGCTTCTTCAAATAGAAGTGTTAGTGAAGACAAGTAGGTTAGTTAGTTATGTGGATGATACTGGATGTCCTTGGAAGTGCCCCCCATGCTGGATTATGCTGGTCTTTGTGTCTTTTTCAAAATTTGGTTGCTATAACAAATTTGTACATAATTTTGAGAAATTATAATATGTCAGGGCTATATTATGGGAAATTGGCTTGAATATTGTGAAGTATTTTTGGCCTGTGTTACATGGTGTGTAACCATGAATACTCTGTAGATCTATTGAGATTATTTCATCTCTCCCAGCAGTGTAATTCTCTCTGCCTTATAGAATGAGAGTAATCTCAACATTTAAGAATATAAATCAGAATTTAGGATTAAGGAAATAGTGTGGGTAAAAGGAAAAGGTCTTTGATTTAGCTGTGTTGGTCTGATGCCTATAAAAATATTTCTATGATTTCTCCAGTCTATAACATATTATTTTCACAAACATACTGGTGTGAAAATTTACATAGCCACTAAAAGCCAGTTAAATTAAGAAAATGAAATAAGCTATTTCCCTTGTTTATGTGACAGGTAAATTTACAAATAGATGTCCTGTGGACAGATTGGCATTCAGTATTTGTATTGGCGCATTATTCTCTTGGTGAGAATATGACAGAAGTCCTAGTTACTACACTGGTATGCTAGAGAACAGTCTGCTTAGTGTCACTTAGGGGAAGATTTACTGGTTTTGGATCCAATTCCAGGATAAGGGCACATTTATCATCCTTATTATTATTTACATGTTATCAATTTATAAGAAAAACATAAGGTTTGTAGACATGAATTGGTTACTTCATTATAGCTGTTTGCAGACATGTGCTCATCGATATGAAAAAAGGCAACATGTTAACACAAAGCAGGAATCCTGAGACATCTTTGGAAAATGTTACATCCTGATTCTCAGGATTGAAGTTGACATGAATAGAAAAAACTGGCGTTTTTGTGATGGCCGATTGAGAGGCCATGAAATTATGGTTCTTGCCAGAAGGTGTAGCAGCTACTTTTCCTAGAGACTTTCATTACATTATGTTTGGAGCGCCAGACACCTACAAATGAAAGGCATGATTTGTGTATTTATAGAAACAGAGATGAGAATGGCTACACAATATCTGTTATGCACCATGATTTAGGACATCTTAAATTTTAAAAAATGTGCTATGAGGTATTTGTATATTATAGAAGTAGGTTAGGATATTAAAATCTCTAAATTTCATGATTTTAAAAAACAAATATGTGTGAGATTCTCCCACACATATCAGCAATTCACATTAATATTTAATATTTTTCTGTAAGACTGTAATAATTCACATTAGTAGTTTTTGCTGTTTTATATTTTCCCATTTCATGAAGCTAGAAGTTTTCATTTTAAGGTAGTGATCTGAAAACTGAGTGGAATTGAGTGCTGTCTGTGATGTACAGATAACAGTGTATTAATACAGACATCTCTTTTGTTATCTTAAAAATCAATGCTTTTCCAATAGAGTTAGAAAGGTGGATGACAAATTAGGAAATTTTGAGATAATTTCAGATAACTTGCAGAAAAGTTGACT
>PVJL010017879.1:0-17243 GCA_004026885.1 Lyroderma lyra
GGTCTCTTTAGGTTCCATACAAATCTGTTGAAGTTTTTCTTGAAATTTTTCAAAAATCTGGCATTGGAATTTTGATGGAAATGGCATTAAATATGTTCATTGCATTGTGTAACATGACCATTTCAATGAGGTTCATTCGTCCCATTTATGAATATAAAATCTCTGTATTTCTTTGTGCCTTCTTCAATTTTTTTTCAGCGTTTATATATTCATTTATTTATTTATTTCTATTCATTTTTATCGATAGACTTATTGGTGTGACATCTGTCAGGAAGGATTTCATAGGTTTCAGGCATACAATTCTACTGTGCATTGTAAACTTGATGTATAATCAGTTCACCACCTAATGCAACGTCTCTTTACATCACCTTATATTTAGCTTCTCCCCTTCCTCCCAGTCCCTCCCTTTTCTCCCATCCCTAACCCACTCGTCCCCAAATAATCATTAAATTATTGATTGTGTCCATGGGTTATTTGTTTGTTCATTTCGTTTTTTCTTGGCTTTCAGTTTTATATTCCACATTTGAGAGATGTCATACAGTTCTTTGATTTTCCTGTGTGGCTTTTTTCCCTAAGTATGGTGATCTCCCAGTTCCTTCCGTGTTGTTGCAAATGACAATATTTCATCTTTTCTTATAGCTGAGTAATATTCCATCAAACATTAACTCAAAATAGATTAAAGACCTTCATACAAGACCTGTAACAATACACTATATAGAAGAAGACATTGGTACTATACTTATAGACATAGGACTCAAGGAAGACTTCATGAACTGGTCCTCAAAGGCAAGGGACGTATGAGCAAAAATAAATGAATGGGACTATATAAAACTCAAAAGATTCTGCAAAGCAAAAGAAAACTTCAATTTCTTTTAACCGGTCCATCCTTGTTGTTGCAAAGGACAATATTTCACCTTTTCTTTTAGCTGAGTAATATTCCATCAAAAATTAACTCAAAATAGATTAAAGACCTTCCTATAAGACCTGTAACAGTACACTGTATAGAAGAAGACATTGACACTCAACTTATAGACCTAGGACTCAAAGAAGACTTCATGAAACGGTCCTCAAAGGCAAGAGAATTATAAGCAAAAATAAATGAATGGGACTATATCAACCTCAGAAGCTTCTGCAAAGCAAAAGGAAACTTCAATTTCTTTTAACATCCTGTGTTTGTCAGAGTATAGGACCCTCAGCCCCTGTGTTAAGTTTCTTTGCAGCGTTGAGGTTAGGGTTAACATACAAATTAGGGTATGTGTTGGACTGATCTTTAGGGTTATTGCTCTTTTTAGGTGGGTGGAATCAGTTAGAGTCAGAGTTGTAACTCAGATTAGGGTTAGCGTTCAATTGGTCATTAGAATTAGGGTTAAGATTAGGGTTTTATTGACTTTTGAAGTTCGGGTTTGACTCTCAATTATTGTTAAGATTAGGCTTAGTGTTATTTCTAGATTTTGGTTTAAGGGAAAGCACGGGTTATGTAATGGGTAAGTTTAGGTATGTTCTTACTTTCTGGTGAGGTTAGACACCATGTTAGGTTCAGGTAACAAGCTATGGTTAGCATAACATTTAGGGTTAGGGTTAGGATTAGAGTTAGATTTGAGGTTATTTTTTTTTGTTTTTAGTTAGGAGTGGTGTAGGATTAAGAACAAGATAGGGGGTGTAGGGAATCCTAGCTTTATCTTTAGGTAGACGATATGGTTTAGATTTTGAGTTAGGCTAAGGGTTAAAAATAAGGTTATGTTTGATTTTATTATTAGGGTTAGCAGTAGAACAAAAAGTCCAATTATGTTTAAGGTTAGAGTTTGTGTTTACATTTAGGTCTTTTTGTTTTATTCATGGTTCAAATGAGAGGTGTCTAAGACGTAGTGTTTTACGGTAAGCTTTGAGGCAGGGATTGGCTCTGAATTGGGGAAAATGTTAGGGGTAGAGTAAGGGCTGCGATTAGGGTTCGGTTTATTGTTATATATTAAGGTTTATGTTTTAAATTACGTTTAAGGTGAGGTTTTGAGTTTGGTATGAGAGTGGGGTTAGATTTGTGTTTCCATTTAGGGGCCAGATTACACTTAGGATTACATTTTGAGTAAGCTTCAAGTTAGGAAAATGTTAGAATGAGTTTACGTTCAGAACTCATTATGTGATGATGGTTAGTGTTAGTGTAGGATAAGAATAAATGGAGACATTAGGATGATAATTTCAAATGAATTTTTTTTGACTAACGCTTAGTTTTGAGGGTATGTTTTTAATTAAGTATAGGGATAGTTTTAGGTTCATTTTACATTCTAGGTTTAGGGGTAAGGCTGCGTTTATGATTAGTGTTACGGATAGGGTTCTTGTTATGTTTCCATTTAAAGTTTGGGTTGAGGTTGTGATTAAATTTAAGGTTATTGTTAAGATTAGGCTAACCATTGATTTATGGTTTACTTTTAAATTGGGATAAGGTTTAGTGTTCTTTGTAGGTTATATGGTGGGGTTAAGGTTGGTGCACGATGTAGTGAAGGGGTAGGATGAGGGTTAGAGTGAGGTGTGAAGTTCGATTGTTGGTTAAAATTACTTTTAACTTTCAGGTGTATGTTTAAATTCAGGACTCCGATTAAGCTTAGGTTTAGGGTAAGTGTGAAACTTTCAGTTAGGATTGTGATTAGAGATAAGGTTCGTTGTGAGTTTAAGTTTATGATCAGGTGCTTGTTAGGGTAACGGCCAAGATGATGTCGACGTCCAGGTTTAGGTTTAGGGTTACCCTTAGGGATTTTGGTAATGTTCATGGTTCATGTTCCAAGTAGATTTTGTTTTAGGTTTAGGGTTAGGGTTTTCTTTGACTCCAGGGTAAGGGTGTAAATTAGTATTGAGTTCATGGTTAATGTTAGAGAATAGGCCAGGTGTAGGGTTAGACTTAGGGCAAGGGATAAGGTTAAGATTCCATTATTAGTTCCTTTGAAACTTAGGGTAAGTGTTGGGTTTAGGGTTCACTTATGACTAAGTTTAGTATTTGGTTCATCATCGAGTTAGGTATTGTGTTTGGGATAGTTTTAATACTTATTCCTTTTTTTTTAAATTTTTGCCACCACATTGGCATTTGAGATCGTCAAAAGTGGTTTTCAACTTTCCATTTACCTAGAAGCAGCAATGGGGCCTGAACTCACATAGTCTATTCAAATGCTCATCATAGGTCTCACTACTCTGTCTTCTCTCAGGTTTTCAAGAATACCTTCTCATCTCTCAAATCTCTTTACAGTTATCAGATCAGGATTGAGAGGATGACTTCCCGTCAAGATACCAAGCACAAATGGCAGCACTTTCTTCCTTCCTCCCCGAGGACAAATGACAGTCAACTACGAAATGCATAATAATGCACATGAATATCATTTTCCCAATTTCACAAGTTTCCGATCTGTATTTTAGTTGTGTAATAGCATTTCTGAAATATTTACTATAATTCTGAGTAGAATAAAAATCATAAATAAAAACAATACCAGAGGCTTCTGAAAACTTGAGATAATGGGAAAAAGAGATTCATGCGCATTATTATGCATTTCATAATTGACCATCATCACAAAATCAGTTGTGAACCTAAACTTATTCTAACATTTACCTAACTTGAAGCTTACTCAAAATGTAATCCTAAGTGTAATCTGGCTTCTAAATGGAAAAAAAGAACTAACCCTACTCTCATACAAAACTCAAAACCCCTCCTTAAACATAACTTAAAATGTAACCCTTAACATAACTGTAAACCTAACCCTAACCACAGCCCTTACTCTAACCCTAACTTTATCCCCAATGGAGAGCCAATCCCTTCCTCAAAGCTTACCGTAAAATACTACTTCTTATCAATCTCTCAATTGAACCATGAATAAAATAAAAAGACCTAAACTTAAACACAATAT
The DNA here is from genome assembly GCA_004026885.1 of Lyroderma lyra. Classification (NCBI taxonomy): domain Eukaryota; kingdom Metazoa; phylum Chordata; class Mammalia; order Chiroptera; family Megadermatidae; genus Lyroderma; species Lyroderma lyra. The sequence goes on from PVJL010017879.1 coordinate 3,885, forward strand.
CTAACCTTAAACACAATTGGACCCTTTCTTCTACTGCTAACCCTAATAATAAAATCAAACCTAACCTTATTTTTAACCCTTAGCCTAACTCAAAATCTAAACCATAACGTATACGTAAAGCTAAAGCTAGGCTTCCCTATAACCTCTAACTTGGTCTTACACCTACACCACCCCTAATTAAAAACTAAAAAAATAACCTCAAACCTAACTCTAACCCTAACCCTAACCCTCAATATTATGCTAACTATAGCTAGTTACCTGAACCTAACATGGTTTCTAACCTCATCAGAAACTAAGCACATACCTAAACCTACCCATTACGTAACCCGTGCTTTCCCTTAAACCAAATTCTAGAAATAACACTAAGCCTAATCATAACAGTAATTGAGAGTGAAACCCGAACTTCAAAGATCAATATAACCCTAATCTTAACCCTAATTCTAATGTCAAACTGAACGCTAACCCTAACCTTAGTTATAACTCTGACTCTAACTGACACCACCCACCAAAAAACAGCAATAACCTTAAAGATCAGTCCAACACATACCCTAATTTTTATGTTAACCCTAACCTCAACGCTGAGAAGAAAGTTAACACAGGGGCTGAGGGACCTATACTCTGACAAACACAAGATTTTAGAAGAATTTGAAGTTTTCTTTTGCTTTGCAGAAGCTTTTGAGTTTGATATAGTCCCATTCATTTATTTTTGCTTATACTTCCCTTGCCTTTGAACACCGGTTCATGAAGTCTTCTTTGAGTCTTTGGTCTATAAGTTTAGTAGAATGTCTTCTTCTATACAGTGTATTGTTACAGGTCTTATAGGAAGGTCTTTAATCTATTTTCAGTTAATTTTTGATGGAATATTACTCAGCTATAAGAAAAGATGAAATATTGTCATTTGCAAAAACACGGATGGACCGGTTAAAAGAAATGGAAGTTTTCTTTTGCTTTGCTGAAGCTTTTGAGTTTGATATAGTCCCATTCATTTATTTTTGCTTCTACTTCCCTTGCCTTTGAGGACCGGTTCATGAAGTCTTCCTTGAGTCCTAGGTCTTAAGTTTAGAACCAATGTCTTCTTCTATACAGTGTATTGTTACAGGTCTTGTATGAAGGTCTTTAATCTATTTTGAGTTAATTTTTGATGGAATATTACTCAGCTATAAGGAAAGATGAAATATTTTCATTTGCAACAACACAGAATGACAGGTTCATATAGCCTAACTAAAGATGGATCCTTATACTAATCTTAACCACAATAGTACACATACCTCTCACCCCCAACTTTACATACACTGAACACTAACCACAGTTTTAACAAAACCTCTAACCTCAAAGTTAACTCTAAGGCTAACACCAAAGCTGAAGCTGCGCAGAATCTCATCCTTAACACAAGTCCTAAACTTAACTCTAACCTCTCCCAGGATCACAGCTCCCCACAGCATCGCATTATGTAACTCACAATCCTCACAGTTCTATTGTCTCCTGATTGGCTCTGGAGCCTCAAGACATCATAACCCTTGATACAGCCTCGAGGACCTGATTGGCTGGCCCTGCAACTGTGATGTCGCGGTCAGCCAATGTTCTTATTATAGGTCAATGGCGCATTCCTCTTTCCATTGCAGAGGTTGGGTGCACCCTGCAAGGGTTGTCAGCCTGCATCAGCCTGTAATCCGGTGGCCCAAGTGCGCTCCCATTGGCGCCAAAGCGCAGCTCCATGCCTCTGCTCTCATCAGGGTTCTGAGGATTTCAATGGATAATTTTGACGCATCACTTCATACCTATTTCAAAGCATTGCTTGATCCCAGATAAATCAGAGTAAAATGCTGGTTTGTTCTGGTCAATTACATACGTACATTTGTCTGTTTTACCCTATCTTAGTGGTTGTGTGGATGGGACCATAATACATGATGAACAGGCAGCCATTCTCTTGCGGAGGAATTTTAGGTGTGTATAACATGAACTCAACTTACTGTCTCTCTGTATGTTCTGTGAGATAGGTGAGCGTATATTTAGCAGGGGCATCCCCTTCTTTAACTGTATTCACACCACTGAACGGTTTTCCTAAATGAAGAAGGGAGGTGGCAAGAGGTGGAGACAGCAAGCACACAATGCACTTTGATTATGATTCACAATTGACTGTTCAAAATACTAGAGTGATTGTGCGTGCATGCCTTGTAGAATATTGAAAATAGTAGCTTCTGTCATTTTTTTTATTTATGATTTGTATTCTACTCAGAATTATAGTAAGTATTTCAGAAATACTATTACACAACTAAAATACAGAATGGAAACTTGAGATAATGGGAAAAAGAGATTCATGCGCATTATTATGCACTTCATAGGTGATTGTCCTTTTTGGTCAGGGAGGAAGGAAGAAAGTGGCTGGAATTTGTGTTTGGTATCTTGATGGGACGTCATCCTCTCAATCCTGATCTGATAACTGTAAAGAGATTTGTGAGTTGAAAAGCTTTCTTGAAAAACTGAGAGAAACCTGAGTAGTGAGATCTATGATGAGCATTTGAATAGACTATGTGAGTTCAGGCCCCATTGTTTCTTCTAGGTAAATGGAAAGTTGAAAAACACTTTTGATGATCTCAAATGCCAATGTCGTAGCAAAAATTTAAAAAAAAAGAAAAACTATTAAAACTCTCCCAAACACAATACCTAACTCGTTGAAGAACCAAACACTAAACTTAGTCATAAGTGAACACTAAACCCAAATCTTACATTAAGTTTCAAAGGAACTAATAATGGAAACTTAACCTTATCCCCAGCCCTAAGTCTAACCCTACACCTGGCCTATTCTCTAACATTAACCATGAACTCAATCCCAATTTACACCCTTACCCTGGAGTCAAAGGAAACTCTAACCCTAAACATAAAACAAAATCTACTTGAAACATGAAATATGAACATAACCAAAATCCCTATGCGTAACGCTAAACCTAACCCTGGGCGTCAACATCATCTTGGCCCTCACCCTAACCAGCACCTGATCGGAAACTTAAACTCACAACTAACCTTATCTCTAATCACAATCCTAACTGAAAGGTTTACACTTACCCTAAACCTAAGTTTAACGGGAGTCCTAAACCTAAACATACACCTGAAACTTAAAACTAATTTTAACACAAAATCGAACTTCAAACCTCACTCTAACCCTCATCCTACCCCTTCACTACATTGTGCACCACCCATAACCCCAATATATAACCTACAAAGAACACTAAATCTAATCCCAATTTCAAAGTAAACCATAAAACAATGGTAAGCCTAATCTTAATAGTAACCTTAAATTTAATCACAACCTCAAACCAAACTTCAAATGGAAACATAACAAGAACCCTATCCATAACACTAATCATAAACTCAGCCTTACCCCTAAACCTAGAATGTAAAATTAACCTAACCCTATCCTTATACTTAATTAAAAACATAACCTCAAACCTAAACCTTAGTCAAAAAAATTTCACTTTAAATTTTCATCCTAATCTCACAATTTATTCTTATTCTACACTAACACTAACCATCATCACAAAATCAGTTCTGAACCTAAACTCATTCTAACATTTACCTAACTTGAAGCTTACTCAAAACGTAATCCTAAGTGTAATCTGGCCCCTAAATAGAAATACATATCTAACCCCACTTTCATACCAAACTCTAAATCTCACCTTAAACGTAACTTAAAACATAACCCTTAATATATAACAGTAAACCTAACCCTAACAACAGCCCTTACTCTAACTCTAAACTTCTCCACAATTCAGAGCCACTCTCTGCCTCAAAGCTTACCGTAAAACTCTACTTCTTACCAAACTCTCAATTGAACCACGAATAAAACAAAAAGACCTAAACTTAAAAACAAAATCTAACCCTAAACAGAATTGGACTTTTTATTCTACTGCTTACCCTAATAATAAAATCAAACCTAAACTTATCTTTAACCCTTAGCCTAACTCAAAATCTAAACCATAACGTCTACATAAAGCTAAAGCTAGGCTTCCCTACCGCCCCTATCTTAGTCTTAAACCGACACCACCGTTAATTAAAAACTAAAAAAATAACCTCAAACATAATTCTAACCCTAAACCTAACCCTAAATATTATGCTAACCATAGCTAGTTACCTGAACCTAACGTGATTTCTAACCTCATCAGAAACTAAGCACATACCCTAAATCTACCCATTACATAACCCGTGCTTTCCCTTAAACCAAATACTAGAAATAACAATAAGCCTAATTACAACTATAATTACAAGTGAAACCCGAACTTCGAAAGACAATATAATACTAATCCTAACCCTAATTCTAATGACCAACTGAACGTAAACCTAACCTTAGTTATAACTCTGACTCTAACTGATACCACCCACCTAAAAAGAGGAATAACACTACAGTTCAGTCCAACACATACCCTAATTTGTATGTTAACCCTAACCTCGACGCTGAGAAGAAATTTAACACAGGGGCTGAGTGACCTGTACTCTGACAAACACAAGATGTTAAAAGAAATTGAAGTTTTCTTTTGCTTTGCAGAAGCTTTTGAGTTTGATATAGTCCCATTCATTTATTTTTGCTTATACTTCCGTTGCCTTTGAGGACCGGTTCATGAAGCCTTTCTTGAGTCCTAGGTCTCTAAGTTAAATACCAAAGTCTTTTTCTATACAGTTTACTTTGACAGGTCTTCTATGAAGGTTTTTAATCTATTTTGAGTTAATTTTTGATGGAATATTAGTAAGCTATAAGAAAAAATGTAATAATGTCATTTGCAACAACAAGGATGGATCTAGAGATCATCAAGCTTAGGTAAATAAGCCACACAGAAAAATAAAAAAACTGTATGACTTCACTCATATGTGGAATATAAAACTGAAAGCAAAGAAAAAAGGAAATGAATAAACAAATAACCCATGGACACCATCAATAATTTAATGATTATTTGGGGACTAGTGGGTTAGGGAGGTGAATATAGGGAGGGTCTGGGAGAAAAGGGGGCAAAGCTAAATATAATGTGATGTAAAGAGATGTCGCTTTAGGTTGTGAACTGATTATACATCAAGATGACAATTCACAGTAGAATTGCATGCCTGAAGCCTATGAAATCCTTGCTAACAGTTGTCACACCAGTAAGACTATCAATAAAAATGAATATAAATAAACAAAGAAAGAAAGAAAGAAAGAAAGAAACGCTCAATAAAAAACATAAATTGAAGAAGGCACAAAGAAATGCAGAGATTATATGTTCATAATTGGGATGAATGAACCTCATTGAAATGGTCGTGTTACACAAAGCAATGAACACATTTAATGCCATCCCCATCAAAAATCCAATGACAGTTTTATAAAAAATTTGAAGAAAAACATCAACAGATTTGTATGGAATCTAAAGAGACCGCAAATAACTCCAGGCATGTGAAGGAAGAAAAAAATAATGGTGAAGGTTTCACAGACTTTGACTTCAATCTATAACACACAATGACAATAATATAAGCAGCAGGGTATTTGCAGAAATAGAGGCACACACACACCAATGAAGAAGAACTGAAAACCCAGAAGTAATCCCACATATATATGTAAAGATCCTTTTTTATTAAAAGCCAAAAATAAAACAGGAAGCAAAGAATCCATTTTCCATAAACGGTGCTAGGGCATAGACAATATCACATGCAAAAGAATGAAACTAGACTGACAATTTTCAACATATACCAAAATTAACTAAAACTGGACCAAAGACCTAAACATGCTACCAATACTGAAAAATTGCATAGAAGAATGTGTAGGTCCCAAACATGTAGACCTTGCTTCAGAAAGAGTTTGATGAATGTTATCTCAAAAGAAAGGGAAGTAAAAGTCAAAAGAAATGAATGGGACTTTACCCAACGTAAAAGATTCTGCACAGCCAAAGAAACCATAAAGAAACAAAAAGGTTACCGACAGAGTGAGAGAAGACATTTGCAAGAAATGACTGAAAGGGGGTTAAACCCTAAACTATATAAAGAACTTACAGAACAAAACAACAGACAAAAAAACAATCCCATGAACACATGGTCACAGGACTTTGACACACACTTTCCCCAAGAAGACAGATTAATCAAGCACCCAAGAGATACATACAAAACGTTTAAGTACACTGGCTATTAGAGAAATGCCATGAACTACCACTTCATACCTGTTATTAATAGAAACGCTATGATCCATAAGACAAGTAATAACGAGTGTTGGAGAGGCTGTGGGAATAAAGAACTCTCATATGCTGCAGGAGGGCATGTCAATTGGCAGCATCGATGGAAAACAGTACAGAGGTTCCCCAGAATGTTAAGAATAAATATACCATACAACCAAGCAATCACTTCTCTGAGTATCCACCCTCCAAATCTGAAAATATGTACTCATAGAGATATACGTAACCCTGTGTTCCTTGCAGTACAAATTATGGTGGTCAAGACATATCAACAACCAACATGTTCTTCAAGAATCGATTGGATATAGGAGATGTTTTACAAATACCCAGTGAAACACTACTCGCCCAGAAATAAAGTGAAACACTGCCGATTGTGACAACATGGATGGGTCTGGAGATTACCATGCTAAGGAAAACAAATCAAATAGTAATATCTCAGAACCATAGAACTTCACTCATACTTGGGATGTAAAAATGAAAGCAACAAAGAAAAATCCAAAAACTCATAAATACAGACAACATATGAGTGGTTGCAAGAAAGTAAGGAAAAAGAGAGGTGGTAGAAGAGGAAAGGGGTGGGTCAAATATAGGGGGAAGGAAGAAGTGACTCTGGGTGCTGAACGCACAATGCAATATATGAATATGAATTATGTATTATAGAAATGCACACTGGAAATGTAATATTACTAATCAATGTCACTGTCATTAATTTAGTACATAAATAAAAAACCCAAACCATAAACCTGGCCTAAATTTCAAAGAAACCCCAAACCTAATCCAACAACAAATCCAAACCTAATTTAAAAGAGAATCGTCAGCTTTACTATAAACTGAACCCTAACTCTAAATCTCATAATATACTCAAGAAATAATCATAAACTGAAATCTAACGCTAAACCGAGCCCTAGTGGAAAACTTGAGCCTTCCTATAACACTATCCCTGAAAGGAACACTTACTCGCTTTTACTGGAAACCCAACCCCAATTCGAATGGAAAACCAACCCTGACTTCCAAGCGAAATCTCACCATAAACCTAAAAACCAAATCATAAACTGAAATCTGCACCGCATCATTAAACCTGACCTTCTCCTACCAGTTCTTAACACCTAACTCCAACCTCAAAGGTAACTCAAAGCCTAAGTATATAACTACCCTTAATCATTAACTCACCCAAACCCTAACCGAAGGATATGCCTAACGATAAACCTAACTCTATCCTCAAACTTTACCTCACTCTATCAATAGCCCTTCTACCCAGAGTTCTCATTTCAATGTTCTTAATACCTTGACCTCAAAGCTTCTTCTAACCCAACCCAAACTCTTGCCCTGAACCTAACCTGAAACCTAACACATAGCCTAACTCAAGGATGGATCCTTACAATAATCATAACCACAATAGTACACATACCTCTCACCCTCAACTTTACATACCCTGAACACTAACCACAATTTTAACCAAACCTCTAACCTCAAAGCTAACTCTAAGGCTCACACCAAAGCTGAAGCTGCGCAGAATCTCATCCTTAACACAAGTCCTAAACTTACCTCTAAACCTCTCCCAGGGTCACAGTTCCCCACTGCATCGCATTATGGAACTCACAATCATGACAGTTCTATTGTCTACTGATTGGCTCTGAGGCCTCAAGACATCATAGCTCTTGATACAACCTCTGGGCCCCAATTTGCTGTCCCTGCAACTGTGACGTCGTGGTCAGCCAATGTTCTGATTATAGGTTCCTGGCGCCTTCCACTTTCCATCACAGAGGGTGGGTGAGCCCTGCAAGGGCTGTCTGCCTGCATCAGCCTGGGATCCGGTGGCCCAAGTGCACTCCTGTTGGCACCAGAGCGCCTCTCCAAGTCTCTGCTCTCACCAGGGTACTGAGGTTTTCAAATGGATAATTTTGATGCATCACTTCATAACTATTTCAAGGCATTGCTTGATCCCAGATAAATCAGAGTAAAAGGGTGGTTTGTTCTGCTCAATTACATACGTACTTTTGTCTGTTTTACCCTATACTTAGTGGATGAGTGCCTGGGACCTTAATACATGATGAACAGGCAGCCGTTCTCTTGCGGAGGAATTTTAGGTGTTTATAACATGAACTCAACTTACTGTCTCTCTCTATGTTCTGTGAGATAGGTGAGCGTATGTTTTGCGGTGGAATCCCCTCCTTTACCTGTACTCACAACACTGAACTGTTTTCCTAAGTGAAGAAGGGAGGCGGCAGGGGTTGGGGACAGCAAGCACACAATGCAATTTGATTAGGATTTACAATTGACTGTTCAAAATACTAGAGTGATTGTGCGTGCATGCCTTCTAGAATATTTAAAATAGAAGCCTCTGGTATTTTTTTTTATTTATGATTTGTATTCTACTCAGAATTATAGTAAGAATTTCAGAAATACCCTTACACAACTAAAATACAGAATGGAACCTTGAGATAATAGGAAAAAGAGATTCATGCGCATTATTATGAATTTCATAGGTGATTGTCCTTTGTGGTCGGGGAGGAAGGAAGAAAGTGCTGGTATTTGTGTTTGGTATCATAATGGGAAGTCATCATCTCAATCCTGATCCGATAACTCTAAAGAGATTTGAGAGTTGAGAAATTATACTTGAAAACCTGAGAGAAGACTGAGTACTGAGATCTATGATGAGCATTTGAATAGACTACGTGCATCCAGGTCCTATTGCTGCTTCTCGGTAAATGGAAAATTGAAAAACACTTTTGATGATCTCAAATGCCAATGTGGTGGCAAAAATTAATAAAAAAAGGAATAAGTATTAAAACTATCCCAAACACAATACCTAACTCAATGTCAAACCTAACACTAAACTTAGTCATAAGTGAACCCTAAACCCAAACCTTACCCTAAATTTCAAAGGAACTCATAATGAAATCTTAACCTTATCCCTAGCTTTAAATCTAACCCTAAACCTAGCCTATTCTCTAACATTAACCATCAACTCAATCCTAATTTACACCCTTACCCTGGATTCAAAGCAAACCCTAACCGTAAACCTAAAACAAAATCTACTTGGAACATGAACTATGAACATAACCAAAATCCCTAGGCATAACCCTAAACCTAACCCTGGGCGTCAACAACATCTTGCGCTCACCCTAACCAGCATATGATCATAAACTTAACCTCACATCTAACCTTATCTCTAATCACAATCCTAGCTGAAAGGTTCACACTTACCCTAAACCTAAGCTTAATGGGAGTCCTATACCTAAACATATACCTGAAACTTAAAAGAAATTTTAACCCAAAATCGAACTTCACACCTCACTCTAACCCTCATCCTACTCCTTCACTACATCGTGCTCCAACCATAACCCCAGCATATAACCTACAAATAACATTAAACCTAATCACAATTTCAAAGTAAACCATAAAACAATGGTTAGCCTAATCTTAACACTAAACTTAAATTTAATCACAACCTCAAACCAAACTTTAAATGGAAACATAACAAGAACCCTATCCATAACACTAATCATAAATTCAGCCTTACCCCTAAACCTAGGCTGTAAAATGAACCTAACACTATCCTTGTATTTAATTAAAAACATAACCACAAAACTAAACCTTAGTAAAAAAAAATCATTTGAAATTTTCATCCTAATCTCACAATTTATTCTTATCCTACACTAACACTAACCATCCTCACAAAATCAGTTCTGAACCTAAAATCATTCTAACATTTACCTAACTTGAAGCTTACTCACAACGTAATCCTAAGTGTAATCTGGCCCCTAAATGGAAACACAAATCTAAGCCCACTCTCATACCAAACCCAAAACCTCACCTTAAAATTAACTTAAAACATAACCCTTAATATATAACTGTAAACCTAACCCTAACCAGAGCCCTTAATCTAACCCTAACTTTATCCCCAATTCAGAGCCAATCCCTGCCTCAAAGCTTACCTTAAAACACTACTTCTTACCAAACTCTCAATTGAACCATGAATAAAACAAAAAGACCTAAACTTAAACACAAAATCTAACCTTAAACATAATCGGACCTTTTGCTCTACTGCTAACCCTAATAATAATATCAAACCTAACCTTATCTTTAACACTTAGCCTAACTCAAAATTTCAACCATCACGTCTACCTAAAGCTTACGCTAAGCTTCTCTACAGCTCCTATCTTGGTCTTAAACCTACACCACCCATAATTTAAAACTAAAAAATAAACTCAAACCTAACTATAACCCTAAACCTAACCCTAAATATTATGTTAACCATAGCTAGTTACCTGAACCTAGTATGGTTTCTAACCTCATCAGAAACTAAGCACATACCTAAACCTACCCATTACATAACCCGTGCTTTCCCTTAAACCAAATTCTAGAAATAACACTAAGCCTAATCATAACAGTAATTGAGAGTGAAACCCAAACTTCAAAAGTCAATATAACCCTAACCTTAACCCTAATTCTAATGACCAACTGAACACTAACCATAACCTTAGTTATAACTCTGACTCTAACTGATACAACCCACCTAAAAAGAGCAATAACCCTAAAGATCTGACCAACACATACCCTAATTTGTATGTAAATCCTAACCACAACGTTGAGAAGAAAGTTAACACAGGGGCTGAGGACCTATACTCTGACAAACACAACATGTTAAAAGAAATTGAAGTTTTCATTTGCTTTGCAGAAGCTTTTGAGTTTGATATAGTCCCATTCATTTATTTTTGCTTATACTTCCCTTGCCGTTGAGGACAAGGTCATGAAGACTTCTTTGAGTCCTAGGTCTATAAGTTTAGTACCAATGTCTTCTTCTAGACAGTGTATTGTTACATGTCTTATATGAAGGTCTTTAAACTATTTTGAGTTAATTTTTGATGGAATATTACTCATCTATAAGAAAAGATGAAATATTGTCATTTGCAACAACACGGATGGACCGGTTAAAAGAAATGGAAGTTTTCTTGTACTTTGCAGGAGCTTTTGAGTTTGATATAGTCCCATTCATTTATTTTTGCTTATACTTCCCTTGCCTTTGAGGACCGGTTCATGAAGTCTTCCTTGAGTCCTAGGTCTATAAGTTTAGTAACAATGTCTTCTTCAATACAATGTATTGTTACAGGTCTTATATGAAGGTCTTTAACCTATTTTGTGTAAATATTAAATGGAATATTACTCAGCTATAAGAAAAGATGAAATATTGTCATTTGCATCAACACGGATGGAACTGGAGATCATCATACTTAGGGAAATAAGCCACACAGAAAAATCAAAGAACTGTATGACTTCACTCATATGTGGAATATGAAACTGAAAGCAGAGAAAAAACGAAATGAACAAACAAATAACCCATGGACACAATCAATAATTTAATGATTATTTGGGGACGAGTGGGTTAGGGAGGGTAGAAAAGGGAGGGGCTGGGAGAGGAAGGGGCGAAGCTAAATATAAGGTGAGGTAAAGAGACGTCGCATTAAGTGGTGAACTGATTATACATCAAGTTGACAATGCACAGTACAATTGTATGCCTGAAAACTAAGAAATCCTTTCTAACATGGGTCACACCAATAAGTATATCAATAAAAATGAATAGAAATAAAGAAATACATAAATGAATAAACGCTGAAAAAAAAAAGAAATTGAAGAAGGCACAAAGAAACGCAGAGATTTTATATTCATAAATGGGACTAATGAACCTCATTGAAATGGTCATGTTACACAAAGGATTGAACCGATTTAATGCCATCCCCATCAAAATTCCAATGAATGTTTTTGGAAAAATTTCAAGAAAAACATCAACAGATTTCTATGGAATCTAAAAAGACCCCAAATAACCAAAGGCATCCGAAGGTAATAAACAATAATAGTGAAGGTTTCAAACTCTTTGACTTCAATCTATAACACACAATGACAATAATAAAAGCAGCAGGGTATTTGCAGAAATATAGGCACGCACACACCAATGAAGAAGAACTGAAAACCCAGAAGTAATCCCACATATATATGTGAAGATTGTTTTTTATGGAAAGCCAAATTATAACATGAATCAAAGAATCCATTTTCCATAAACGGTGCTGGGCTTAGAGAATATCACATGCAAAAGAATGAAACTAGACTGACAGTTTTCAACATATTCCAAAATTAACTAATACTGGATCAGAAACCTAAACATGCTACCAATAATGATAAATTGCATAGAAGAAAGCGTAGGTCCCAAACCTGTAGACCGTGCTTCAGAAAGAGTTTGATGAATGTTACCTCAAAGGCAAGGGAAGTAAAAGTCAAAAGAAATGAATGGGACTGTACCCAATCTAAAAGCTTCTGCACAGCCAAAGAAACCATCAAGAAACAAAAAGGCGACCGACAGAGTGGGAGAAGACATTTGCAAGCAATGACTGAAAGGGGGTTCAAACTGAAACTATATAAAGAACTCCTAGAACTCAACAACAGACAAAAAAACAAACCCAATGAACATATGGGCACAGGACTTGGACAGACACTTTCCCCAAGAAGACAGATTAATCAAACACCCAAGAGATACATACAAAATGTTTAAGTACACTGGCTATTAGAGAAATGCCATGAACTACCACTTTATACCTGTTATTAGTAGAAAGGCTATTATCCACAAGACAATTAATAATGAATGTTGGAGAGGCTATGGGAATAAAGAACTCTCATATGCTGCAGGTGGACATGTCAATTGTCAGCAACGATGGAAAACAGTACAGAGGTTCCCCAGAAATTTAAGAATAAATATACCATACAACCAAGGAATCCTTTTTCTGGGTATCCACCCTCCAAATCTGAAAACAGGTACTCATAGAGATATACGTACCCCTGTGTTCCTTGCAGTACAAGTTATGGTGGTCAAGACATATCAACAACCAACATGTTCTTCAACAATTGATTGGATGCAGGAGATGTGGTACAAAGACCCAGTGAAACACTTCTAAACCAGAAATAATGATGAAACATTGCCGATTGTGACAACATGGATGGGGCTGGAAATTACCATGCTAAGGGAAATAAATCAAATAGAAATAGCTCGGAACCATAGAACTTCACTCATACTTGGGATGTAAAAATGAAAGCAACAAAGAAAAATCCAAAAACTCATAAATACAGACAACACATTAGCGGTTGAAGAAAGTAAGGAGAAAGAGAGGTGGTAGAAGAGGAA
>PVJL010017880.1:0-17184 GCA_004026885.1 Lyroderma lyra
TGCTGGGTGTGAACTAAGCCTTAGCTTTGGCCCATTTAGAGGACTTCCTCTGAGGGAAAGGGAAATCCCCAATGCTCTTAGTTACTACACAGGTTTACATAAATTAGAAATTGAGGGGCCTCTAATTCACAATTATTTCTCCCCAACTCACATTTGCTTATTTTCAGAGCTTTATGGGATGCTGGTGAGCTAGTCTGAAGTTGCTCAAAAGCATAGCTTCCAAAAATCATGGTATGTTTTAGACACAAGACATAGTAAACAGAGGCTTATCTCAAGCATTGGTACTGTTTCCCTGTAATACACTTACATGAATTTGATGTTGCATGCAGTGAGAGGTTGGACAACTGGGTTGTGAACTCCAAGGTGATAGAGACAAATGCTCCATAACCATTCAGAACTGAGACAATGAAGTCACATAAACTCACAATGGAAAGTTCAGCAGGTCCATGCCTGAGCAACACAGGAAAGGAGAATTTGTCCCAAGTTTTACTAACAACTCAAACACCTATAATCTAGGACTATTTATGAGTAGATTTAGGTAATCAGTTTTTTGACCCATCGTCCCAACAAAGCAAAAAGAGAAAACTCTAGGGGAGCCACCAGCAACTTCTTGGGTTGTATATACAAAATGTGTATCATACACAAGTCATTACCATACATGCTAAAAGATAAACTTTATGACTTATTACTAAGAGATGAAAAATAAGAGAAAAGAAAAGGAGAAAGTATAAGTAATGCCATAGTTATCCCAATAGTGGAACAAGAGTACATTAAAAACAATAACTATGAGTAATATATTTTAAAATAGAGAAAAATATACAAAATACATAAAAAATGTCAATTATCCACAGTGAGTTGAAATATACACAAGTACCAACTGGATATTTTTTAACTAAAATATGAAAATTATGGTAAAAATTTGTGCATGATTTGAACACTAATTTGGGCATGTCAAAATGCAAAATAACTGGAGACACAAGATGTGATGAGAGAGGAGATCCTTGAACCTCCCTTGGAAAATACAATTAAAAAACTGGGATCCAATATGGGAAACCCTGAGTGGCACAGTCTCAGCTGAAAGATTTACTCCTCACAAGAAAACATCTGGATGTCTAAGAAAGTGGGGTGAATGGGTGAGGAAAGGGAGCAAAGCAGCGTGGAGACACAGCTGCAGATCACAAACAGATCAAGATTGACTGAAGAAAGTAGGGAGGAGCCAGGGGACACTGGCTGAAGAGAAGCATGATCCTGGACCGATTACAGGCTGACTGGTGAAAAAAACAGAGCTGAGAGTAGCTGAAATCCTGTGAGACCAAGTGTGAGTCAAGAACAGGGCCCACAGCTGCAGTGTGGTGGCGCCACCACAAGCCAGCTTTGAAACTCACAGCCAGCTGCTGTGGAAAGGCTAACCTCCCTTGGAAAATACTGGTTAACCAGAATAAAACATGAACCTGGGTGAAACATGGGCTCAGGACAGGGGAGAAAGGCTGAGACAGCGGTGTGCACTGGGCTGCCGACCAACGTGATCACAGCCTGCTCCTGGCTTGTCCTACGCCCAGTCTTCTCTGAAGAACAGACTAGGGTTGCAGTGGAGTCATCAACAAGGGGAGCTACTGCAGGAAACAAAGCAGCCACAGGTCACACTGCCCCCAAACCCAGGCAGAAACCAGAGACACTGAGCCTCAGTGCTTCCCCTAAATCTCTCCCAAACTTCGCCCCCACTCAACGCCACCTAGTGTCTTCTTCACAGCCAGCTGAAAACCAGCTGTAGAGCTTAGGAAAACTCCAAAACACAGGTGCAGCAGCATTTCTCTGCACTGATCTCAGAGGCATTGCACACTAAGGCCCATCAAATTTTCAAAAAAAGGAGTCATATCAAGACCAAGGCAACTAGATCAAAAGAAAAGAAGCCCACCTTATAAGAAGTCTCCCAGAGATAGAAGTTTGAATGATCAAAAGAAAACTACTGAAAGACACGACAGCAATACCAATGGGAAGAGAGAGAGAGAGAGAGAGAGAGAGAGAGAGAGAGAGAGAGAGAGAAGGAAGGAAGGAAAAAAGGAAGGAAGGGACAAAAATAATCATGTCCATATCTGACACAGTAAAAGCCCTCATGCCCAGAAAAAAAAAGAAAGAAAGAAAAAAAGAAAGAAAATGACATCAAATAAAATGAGTACCTTGGGATTCAAAGCCATTCAGAAAGAAAATTTAAACTCTCCAGTAAAGAACACACAGATCTGAAAATATATGATCTAAGTGACACAGAATACAAGGCTGTATGGTACTTAAAAAAACTCAGAGAGCTGAAACAATGTTGGCAGAATACCCAGACCAGATACATGATCTTAGTAAGGAAATCGGCGAACATAAGGAACATTTTAACAAATAAATTGAAAAAAGAAACAAACAAACAAAAAAATACAAGAGATAAACAATGCAATAAAAAAACTGAGAAATGAACTAACTGCTCTAGGAAAAAGAACCAACCAGATGGAAAAAACAATGAGTGATATCAAAGATGGGAAATGGAAACAACACAGAAAAAGAAAGATGGGGACTACAGAGTCAAAAGAACTGAAAGAACTCGAAAAGAACTATCTGACTCCATTAGAAAAAACTACATTAGAATAATAGGACTAGTAGCAGGAGACACAGAACAGAATTCTCCAGAGAGCTTACTAAAACAAATCATAGATAAGAACTTTTCGATCCTATGGAAAGATCTGGAACTACAAATTCAAGAATAAGATAGGTCCCCTAGCTACCTGAACTCCAGCAGATCTTCTCTGAGGCACATTATACTGAAGATGTAAAAAAATGAAAACAAAGAGAATTCTCAAGGCAGCTAGAGAAAAAAAACTATGACCTTTAAAGGAAAGCCCATCAGGCTATCATCACACTTCTCAACAGAAATTCTACAACCCAGGAGGGAGTGGAATCAAATATTGAAATTATTAAAAGAGAGAAACTTCCAGCCAAAAATAATTTATCCAGCAAAACTATCCTTTAGATATGAAAGAAGAATAAAGACATTTTCAGGCATACAGAAACTGAGGGAATTCTCCAGCATAAGGCCAGCATTTTATGAAATACTGAAGGAGGCTATTTGACCTGAAACAAAACATCAAAATAAATGGGGAACAGTTGGGACAAAAAAAAGGAATTAAAAAGGGAGAAAGGAATGGCCATAGGAAATCCTCATGTATCGATCATCATCCTAAATGTAAATAGACTGAATTCACCAATAAAAAGACACAGAGTAGCAGACTGGATTAAAAAACAAAACTCATCCATATGTTGTTTTCTAGAGAGACACCTTAGCCATAAGGACAAACATAGAACCAGAGTGAAAAGGTAGAAAACAAAACTCTAAGCAAATGGCATCCAGAGAAAAGCAGGAGTTGCCATACTGATATCTGAAAAAACAGACTTCAGGATAAAAAAGGTAACAGGAGACAAAGATGGACATTTCATAGTGATAAAAGGGACCATACATAAACAAGAAGACATGATGCTCATTAATATATATTTTCCAATCAGGAAGCACCAAAATATGCAAAGCAACTACTGACATCTAACAACAATTATAAAGGGGGAACTAAACACCCCCTTAACAGCCATGGACAGATCATCCAAACAGAAAATAAACAAGGAAATATCACCTTTAAATGATACATTACAGCAATTAAACACACTTGACGTTCACAGGAATGTCTGACAACAAAAGACTATACATTCTTTTCCAGTGCACATTGAACATTCTCAAAGATACACCATATGCTGGGACAAAACTAGCCTCAGCAAATTGAAGAAGACTGAAATCATACCATGTGTATTCTCTGACCACAGGACTTTGAAATTGAACATCAAGTGCAAAAAGAAAGCAGACAAAATCACATATACATGGAGATTATACAACATCTTATTAAAAAATGACTGGATCAGGAGTTCCCTGGTGGTGTAGTGGCTAAGGCTTCGGCCTTGTCAATGCTGTGGCCTAGGTTCAATTCCCAGCCAGGGAACTACCCACATAACAAAAAACAAAACAAAACAAAACAAAAAATTAAAAAATGACTGGATCAAAGAAGAAATAAAAGAAGAGATTAAACATACCTAGAAAGTAATGACAATGAAAATGAAACATATCAAAATTATAGGGATACAGGGAAAGTAGTAATAAGAGGGAAATTTATATCATTATATGCCTAGCTTAAGGAACAAGAAAAATCACAAGTAAACATCCTAACATCCCACCTTAAAGAACTACAACAACAACAACAAAACAACAACAACAACAACAACAACAACAAAAAAACAAAAAAACAGAAAAAAAACAAAGTCAACTGAAGGAAAGAAATAATAAAAATTAGAGCAGAGCTAAATAACTTGAGAACAATAGGAAAAATTCATGCAACAAAGAGTTGGCTCTTTGAAAAAAATCAATAAAATTGACAAACCCCTAGGTAAGCTAACCAAAGGACAAAAAGAAAGGACACCAATAACCAAAATTAGAAATGAAAGGGGAGAAATTAGAACTGATACCACAGAAATACAAAAGGATTATAAAATAAAAATAATATGAGGGCTTAATGCCACTGAATTTCAAAACCTAGAAGAAATGGACAAGTTTCTAGAAACATGTAGTCTACTTAGACTAAACCAAGAATAACTGGATAATCTAAAAAGACCCATCAATAGTAAAGAAATTGAAGCACTCATCCAAAACCTCCCCAAAGGCAAAAGCCCCAGACCAGACCATCTCACCAAGTTTTACCGAACATTAAAAAAAGAATTATACTATGACTCTTAAAAAAAATTGAAAATGAAGCAATACTTCCTAACTCACTCTACAAAGTCAACATTACCCTAATACCAAAGCCTAGTAAAGACAACACAAAAAAGAAAACTATAGGCCAATATCTCTGATGAACACAGATGCAAAAATACTAAACAAAATATTAGCAAATAGAATACAACAATGCATTAAAAAGATTATACACTACAATCAAGTGGAATTCATCCCAGGAGCACAAGGATGGTTCAACACATGCAAATCAATGAATGTGATATACAACATAAATAAAATAAAACATAAAGCCTGTATGATCATATTAATTAATGCAGGAAAAAGCATTTGACAAGATACATCCATTTATGATCAAAACATTGAATAAAATGAGTACAGAAGGAAAGTGCCCTAACAAATAAAGATCATATATAACAAACGCTCAGCTAATATACTGAATGGTGAAAAGCTGAAGCCCCATTCCCCTAAAATCAGGAACAAGGCAAGGATGCCCCCTGTCACCACTGCTATTCAATATGGTACTGGAAGTTCTAGCTAAAGCAATCAGGCAAAAGAAAGGAATAAAATGTATCCAAATCAGGAGAGAAAAGGTCAAACTGTCACTATTTGCAGAAGATATGATCCTTTATATAGAAAATTGCAAAGACTCCACCAGAAAAGTATTAAAAGCAATAAACAAATACAGTAAAGTTGCAGGATACAAAGTCAATGTACAAAAATGAATTGCATTTCTATATACAAACAACAAAACTTCACAAAAAGAAATGAGAGAATCAAAACTTTTGCAATCCCAACAAAAAAAGTAAAATACCTGGGTATTAAAAAAGAACATGATGAACTTATACACTGAAAACTGTAAGAAGCAATTAAAAGAAATAGAAGTACCTATATGAACTGGCAATCCCCCTTCTGGGGATCTACCTTAAAAATTTGAAAACTTTAGTCCACAAAGACTTATGTACCCCAATGTTCATGCAGCGCTGTTGACAGTAGCCAAGATATTGAAGCAACCAAAATGCCCGTAGATGGATGACTGGATAAAGAAGCTGTGGTACACATACACAATGGATTATTATTCAGCTGTAAGAAATGAAGAAATACTGCCATTTTTGACAAAATGGATGGATTTTGCAATCACCCCGCTAAGCAAAAGAAGGCAGACCTAAAAATCCAAGAACCATATGGCTTCACTCACATGCGGAATATAAAATTGAAAGCAACAAAGAAACAAAAACTCAGGGACACAGTCAATAGTTTAGCGGTTACCTGAGGGTAAGGGGGGAGGGGCATGACAGAAGATGCGCATTGGGAGTCAAATACATGGTGACCAGAAAAGAACTGACTCTGGATAGTGAACACATAATGCAACACAAGAATGATGCCCTATAGAGTTGTACACCTGGAACCTATGTAGTTTTGCTGACCAATGTCACTCCAATACATTTAACAATAAAAAAGAAAACTTTGTAAGTAAAGGGAAACTATAGAACTTAAAACTCCATATTCTGTTATAAAGTGATTTTTTCTCGCAAAGATAGATGAGTGAGTATGAATCCTGAAACTGCTGAACATATATATTGAGATCAAACAGGTCTGTAAACGATGAGTGTTAGTAGCAAGACAGCAGAATGTTGGAATGGTAGGTTAGGGATAAGTAAGGGGGAAAGAAACCTAGAAGGACCTATGTGATACTAAACTAGGTGGGAGACATCAACACAACTCATTTGTGTCTTTTAATAGACACAAATACTCATATATACCTATATATACACATATGTGTATATAGTACAAATAAGTTGAGATTGAACAAATAGGTTTGAACAAATAAACGCTAAATGTTGAAAACAAGATACCTCAGTATTGCATTGGTTGAGGTGAGAGAGTACAGTTAAACATAGATGAAAACTTGAATGATCCCTGTGGTAATAGAATAGAATGAGGCACATCAGCATGAACTCATTTATGTGTTAACATAGATTAAGTTACTGTATCTTAATATAGATACAGATGTATACCTATAACTATACGCAAACATAGTGCGTACATCATGGTTTGGGATTTGGTTTCTAGGGTGTCTGGACTATCTTAGCAATATTTCTCTAAATTTATTTTAAAATAAAGTTTATTTAAATAAACAAACAAGTAATTATCTGATTAGCACAGAGCAAGGAGTCAGACCACAATTTCATTTATACCTTTTGCTTTATGACTGCTTCGGGGGAAAGTAACTGAGAACTTTGAGTTACCACCTAGGACCATGTATGATCAGAAATGACACTGGATTTTAATCTCTCCTTTGTCTATTTATTAAATTTACTGGGGTGACATTGGTTAGTAAAATCGCATAGGTTTTGAGAGCACATTTTAGTAACACATCATCTATATATTGGATTTTGTGTTCACAACCCAGTCAGTTCTCCTTCTATCATCACATATTTGACCCCCTTCCCCTCTTCTACCACACCCGCCTCACCCTCTGGTGATGACTCAATTATTGTCCGTGTCTATGAGTTTTCAGTCCTCTCGTTGTATTATCCTTCAGGTCCAGGATTTGTGTGTATGTCTGTCTGTGTGTGTGTGTGTGTGTTTTATGGTTTCTATTTTTTTATTAAACTTCCCATTTTGTTCATATTTTGCTATTTTGCTCTCATTTAATGGCCTGGGGATTTTTTGCTTTTTTGTCTTTGTTTTTTGCATCTCTTTTAGCTTCTTTAATATCACTATATTGAAATTTTTTCAAGAAATCCTTAGCTCTTCATTTGTTTGGAATAAGTTACTAGAATGTTATTGGCTTCCTCTAGTGGTGTTATGTTTGCTTGTCTCACATGATCCGTGTAAACTTGTATTGGTGTCCGTGCATTTGAAAGAGTAAATGCATCTTGCAGTCCTAACAGACTGGTTTTGGCAGCCCAGGACCTTCTTTCTTCACATTCCTTGGCTGCAGGTATTGCTTCTAGAACACAGTCAAGTAGAATTTGAGCTGAGTCATGGGACTGCTGCTGAGAGTGTAGTGGGGTTCTGGCTTGGTGGGCCTATTTCCCACGTGAATTGAGCATGTGTCAATCCTGCCTGGTCCCTTGTCAGTACTGCCTCCAGGATCTTGGTCAGTACAGCTGGCACTGGAAGATGGGCCCATTTCATGGTCCACACTTGGGTTTGCAAATGGTGGGCCTGTTACCAGGTGTTAGATGGGGATAGTTTCTGCCTATCCCTGGGAGGCTCCCCGCCAGGTTACTAGATGGGCACTTGGGTGGCAGAACAGCTTTCATACAAAGACGGCTGAGAACCCTGCAGCCAGGTTACAGGGCACTTCCAGATTCACAGTCAGACAGAGCTTAGCAAATATCCCACCAGGGGTACTAATGTGTGTTGTCTCCCAATAGGTCCCTGGGTAGACAGGGCTGCTTTTGGACCCAGAAGAGGGGAACTACTGCTGAGAGTGGCTACATCTGCCTCTTCAAGTTCATAAGCTGAACTGAGGTGTGTAGGTTTGCTTCTGGAAGCATGGATGGGCATATCTGCAGGTGGGTTTCTTGTAGACTTATACTTCTTGATCATGGCTGGGAGGAGGTGCAGCTGGATAGCAAGGCCACTCAGGATCACCAGTCTAGCCAAATTTTGCAGCTCTGTCTCCCTGGGCAGGGACAGGCATGTCTCTTATTTGTTTTCTGAGGTTTCTTCAAGATCCACAGTTGAGCTGAGGTCTGCAGTCCAGCCTCTGAGACAGACCATGGGCAGACATGATCCATGGAAGGTCTCTGGAAAGGCAGGCACACCACCAGACCATGACTAGGGAGGGTTGGAGGCTAGTTAAAGGCTGCTTCAAGATGCACAGTCAGAATGAGGTGTATAGATTACATTACAGGGGCACATGTAGGTTGACACCTTTCTAGTCCCTTTGAGAGTTGTGCTGGTGGCAGGACCAGGGCCAAACTAGCTATACAGTTATACCTGAGTCCACAAAGGGACATGGCTATTTATGCGGTTATAGTTGGGACAGACGTGTTCTCAAAACATCTCTTCTTGGTCTTGACCTCCACTGGGGTTTAGCAAGTTCCTATCTGGATTTCTTTATGGGAATAAAGGCATTTTTGTCTGTGGGTAGCTGACAAATTATTGTTGCTATGGCAATGGGGAGAATATAAGCAGGAGACCTTTTATCTTACCATCTTACTGACCTATAATAACTTTTGAAAATTGGGGAAATTTTCAAAAGATAAGGAAAACCATACTAAGTAAACAAAATATTATATAAAAAAGTGAGGATTTTAGGAAACATCCTGCCCACATAGTAACAGATTTAAAGGCTATTCAAATATTTTGTAATATTTCCAAATAGGATAGCTGAGTGGTATGAATGAAAGTAGGTAGAGGATTATTGAGAATACTATCATCTTTTTTCTATTATTGTTAAATTTATTGGGGTTGCATTGATTAGTAAAAATTACATAGGTTCCAGGCGTACACTGACTTTGTGTTGTATTATGTGTTTATCACTCAGAGTCAGGTCTCTTTCCATCACCATATATTTGTGTCCTTATCCCTTCTCTCCTACCCCCTACCTCCTTACCTTCAGATAACTACTAAATCTTTTACTGTGTCCGTGAGTTTCCTTTGTTGTTTTCAAGTTTATGTTACACATGAGTGGAATCACGTAGTTCTTGGTTTTTTCTGTCTGGCTTATTTCACTAAGTATGATGATCTGTCTTTTTTAATTGAGATTTTTATTGTTTCTGTTTTTGTTTTTTCTTTTCTATTTTGATTGTTTATTCTGTTCTTTAGATTCCAATTATAAGTGTGATCATATGCTATTTGTCTTTCTCAGCTTTATTAATTTCACTGAGCTGTTATCTTCTAATTCCATTCATGTTGTTGCAAAAAGTAAGATTTTATTCTTCTTTATGGCCAAGTAATACTCCATTGTGTAAATGTACCACTGCTTCTTTATCCAATCATTTATTGGTGGACATTTATGTTGTCTCCATGTCTTGGCTATTGTGAATAATGTTGCAATAAACATAGGGGTGCATATATTTTGTTGAATTAGTGTTTTGTATTTCTTTGGATAAATACCCAGGAGTGGAATTGCTGGATCATAACATAGTTCCATTTTTAATTTTTTGAGGAATCTCTGCACTGTTTTGCATAGTGATTGAACAAATTCACAGTCCCTCCAGTAGCATAAAAAGGTTCTCTTTTGTCCTCACCCACATTTGTTGTTCTTTGATTTACTGATGACAGCCATTCTGACAGGACTGGGGTAGCATCTCATTGTGGTTCTGATTTGCATTTCTCTGATGAGTAGTGATGTTGAACATCTTTTCATGTGTCTGTTGGCCATCTGTATGTCTTCTTTTGACAAATGTCTACTCAGATCTTCTGCCCATTTTTTTAAAATCAGGTTGTTTGTTTTTTTAGTGTTGAGTTGTATGTGTTTATTATAGATTTTGGATATTTAACCCTTTGTCAGTTGCTACATTGGAAAATATTTTCTCCCATTCTGTAAGATGTCTTCTTGTTTTGTTGATGGTTTCTTTTGCTGTAAAAAAAAAAACCTTTTTAGTCTTATATAGTCCCATTTGTTTATTATTTTTCTTTGTTTCCCTTGCTTGAGGAGATATATCACCGAAAGTATTGCTAAGGGTAATGTCTGAGAGGTTACATCTTGTATTTTCTTCTAGGAGTTTTATGGTTTCAGGTCTTATATTTAGGTATTTAATCCATTTTGAGTTTATTATTGTATATGATGAAAGAAAGTGGTCCAGTTTCATTTTTTGCATGTATCTTTCCAGTTATCCCAGAACCATTTGTTGAAAAGACTGTCTTCATCCCAATGTAAATTCTCACTTCCTTTATCATAGATTCGTTGGCCATATAGACATGAATTTATTTCTGGGCTTTCTATTCTGTTCCATTGATCTATGTGTCTGTTTTTGTGCCAATACCATACACTTTTGATAACTGTGGTCTTGTAATATAATTTGATGTCTGGTAGTGTGATTCCTCCAACTTTATTCTTCTTTCTTAGAGTTGCTATTGCTATTTTAGGTCTTTTATGGTTCCATATAAATTTTAGGATTGTACATTCTATTTCTGTGAAGAATGCCTTTGGTATTTTGATTGGAATTACATTGAATCTATAGATTGCTTTGGGTAGTATACACAGTTAAACTATATTAATTCTTTCTATCCATGAGCATGGAATGTGTTTCCATTTATTTGTGTCTTCTTTGACTTCGCTCTTCAGTGTCTTATAATTATCTGAGTACAGGTCTTTTACTTCCTTGGTTAAATTTATTCCTAAGTATTTTTTTAATGCAATTGTTAATGAGATTATTTTCTTATTTTCTCCTTGTGCTAGTTTGTTATTGTATATAACAATGCAACTGATTTCTTTACATTGAATTTGTATCTTGTTACTTTATTAAATTCATTGATCAGTTCCAATAATTTTGAGATTGAATCTTTGGGATTCTCTATAAACGGTATCATGTCATCTGCAAATAATGATAGTTTTACTTCTTTTTCTATTTGGATGCCTTTTATTTGTTTTTCTTGTCTGATTGCTGTGGCTAGGACTTCCAGTACTATGTTGAATAGAAATGGTGACAGTGGGCATTCTTGTCTTGTTCCTGATCTTAAGGGGAATGCTTTTTAGCTTTTTCCCATTAAGAATGACGTTAGCTATGGCTTTATCATAAAAATCTTTTATTAAATTGAGATATGTTCTTTCTATTCTCACCTTGTTGAGGATTTTTATGCTTTTTCTGCATCTGTTGAAATGACCATATGGTTTTTATTTTTCATTTTGTTTATGTGCTATATCACGTTAGTTGATTGAAGTATATTGAGCCAACCTTGCATCTCAGGAATGAATCCCACCTGATCCTGATGTATGACTTTTTAAATGTATTGCTGAATTCAATTTGCTAATATTTTGTTGAGAATTTTTGCATCTATGTTCATTGGTGATATTGGCCTATAAGTTTTTCTTTTTGATAGTGTCTTTATCTGCTTTTGGAATCAGGGTAATGGTGGCCTCATAAAATGAGTTTGGGAGCCTGCCCTCTTCCTGGATTTTTTGAAATATCTTGAGAAGTAGAGGTGCTCATTCATTTTTGAGTGTCCAGTAAAATTCACTTGTGAAGCCATCTGGTCCAGAACGTACGTTTGTTGGGAGCTTGTTGATTACTAGTTCAATTTCATTATTAGTAATTGGCCTATTTAGACTTTGTGTTTCTTCTTGATTTAATCTTGGAAGTTTGCTTGTTTCTAACAATCTATCCATTTCTTCCAAATTGCCAAATTTTTTGGAATATAGTTGTTCATAGTATTTTCTTATAATTTCTTGTATTTTGTGGTGTCTGTTATAACTTCTCCTCTTTCATTTCTGATTTTATTTATTTGGGTCCTCTCTCTTTTTTTTCTTAAGGAGTCTGGTTACAGGTTTGTCAATTCATTTTACTTTTTTTAATAACCAGCTCTTGGTTTCATTGATTTTTTTGTACTGCCCTCTTAGTCTCAATTTCACTTACATCCAATCTGATTTTTGTTATTTCCTTCTTTGTCCTGGTTATAGGCTTTAGGCTTTGTTTGTTGTTCTTTTTCCGGTTTCCTTAGGTCTAAGGTTAAACTGTTTATTTGAGGTATTTCTTGTTTCTTTAGGTAGGCCAGCATTGCTATGAATTTCCTTCTCAGGACTGCTTTTGCTGTGTCCCATAGATTTTGAGTAGTTGTGTTCTCATTCTCATTTGTCTCAAGGTACCCTTTGATTTATTCCTTAATCTCCGTGTTACCCCATTCATTGTTTCATATCATATTGTTTAGCCTTCACATGTTTGTGTGTTTTTCAGGGGTTTTTTCCTCCATAATTGATTTCTACTTGTATACTGTTGTGGTCAGAGAGGGTACTTGATATAATTTCAATTTTCTTAAATTTATTGAGGCTTGTTTTGTGGCCTAACATGTGATCCATCTTGGGAAATGTTCCATGTAGATTTGAAAAGGATGTATATTCTGCTGCTTTGGGATGGAATTCTCTAAAAATATTAATTAAATCCATCTGCTCTGGTGTATCATTTAAGACCACTGTGTGTCCTCATTGATTTTCTGTCTGGAAGATTGGTCCACTGTTGTTAATGGGGTGTTTAAGTCCTCTACTATGATTGTGTTACTGTTGATGTCTGCATTTATGTCTCTCAATATTTTATTTATGTGTTTAGGTGTTTCTATGTTGGGTGCATAAATGTTTACAAGAGTGATGTCCTCTTGTTGGACTGATCCCTTTATAATTATATAATGCCCTTTACTGTCTCTTGCTATAACCTTTGTTTTAAAGTTTATTTTGTCTGATATAAGTATTGCTACTCCAGGTATTTTTGCATTCCATTTGCATGAAATATCCTTTTCCATCTCTTTACATTCAATCTATGTGTATCTTTCCTTCTGAGTCTTGTTTTTGTATCCATTCAGCTACCCTATGTCTTTTGATTGGAGCATTTAGTCCATTTACATTTAAAATAATAATTGATATGTATATAGTGAACATCATGTTATTATTCATGTTTTTTATTTTCTTTTGTTTGTTTGTTTTCTCCTTTCTTCTGCTTAAAGAAGTCCCTTTAACATTTCTTGTAATGTCAGCTTGGTGGTAGTATATCTTCTTATCTGGGAAGTTCTTTATCACTCCTTCCATTTTAAATGATAGTCTTGCTGGGTAAAGTACTCTTGGTTATAAGCCCTTGTTTTTCATTACTTTGAGTATTTTCTGACACTCTCTTCTGGCCTGTAAAATTTCTTTTGAGAAATCCACTGATAGCTTTATAGGAGCTCCCTTGTAGGTAAGTTTCTATCTTTCTCTCACTGCTTTTTGGATTCTCTCTTTTGTTTTATTCCTTGTCATTTTAATTATGATGTGCCTTGATGAGGGTTGATTTGGATTCGTCTTGATTGGTACTCTCTGCTTCTTGGGTTTGTGTGTCTATTTCTTTTGCCAGGTTAGGTAACTTTTCAGTCATTGTATTTTTCAACAGGTTCTTGATCCCTTGTTTCTTCTCTTCTCCCTCTGGTACCCCTATGATCTAAATGTTGTTATGCTTGATGTTGTCCCTAATGTCTCTCAAGTTACCCCCTGATTTTTTTACTGTTAAACTTATTGGGGTGACATTGGATAGCAAGAATTACATAGGTTCCAGGTGTACAATTCTACAGCACATTGTCAACTTGTTGTATAATAAGTTCACCACCCGGTGTGAGTTTTCTTTCCATCACCATATATTTAGCTCCCCCTCTCTCCACTCCCACCTCTTCCCCCTTCCTCCATCCCCTCCCCACTTGTACTCAAATAAACATTAAACTATTGGGAATCTACCCCCAAAATTTGAAAACCTTAGTCCATAAAGATTTATGTACCCCAATGTTCATTGTAGCATTGTTCCCAGTGGCCAAAACATGGAAACAACCAAAATGCCTTGCAACAGATGACTGAATAAAGAAGCTGTGGTACATGTCCTCATTTTTTTAAATTCTTTTTTCTCTTTACTCTTCTATCTGAGCATTTTCTGCTACCTTATCTTCCAGATCACTAATTTGATTTTCTGCTTCATCCAACCTGTTGTTGACTTCTTCTAGTGTAGTCTTCATTTCAATAATTGTATTCATCATTTCTGACTGGTCTTCTTTTATGGTTTCAATGCCTTTCTTTATGATTGTTATCTCTTTGTTGAAATTTTCAGTAAGTTCCTTAAGCATTCTATAACATGTTTTCTGAACTCTTGCTCCAGTAGGTTAATTGTCTCCATTTCATTTAAATCTATTGCTGGTGATTTCTTTTGTTTATTTGGGACATATTTTTTTGTTTTCTCATCTGGTTTGTTCTCTGTATTTGTTTCTATGTAGTAGGTATATCTCTTATGGCTCTTAGTATTTGACTTATGTTGTATGTGTCCCATCCTGTCTAATGGTGCAATCTCTTCAATCTCCTGAGTGTGTAATCTAGGATTGTCCCTTGAGTGTGTTGTGTGTGTTTTTCAGTTGTAGTTGAGTGGTATGTCCCTCATAGCACACTGTTAACTGTCCAAACAATTGTGGACAGTTAGTGGTCAAGTAAAACTGGAAGCTTCCCAGACCACCGCAGACAGCCACTTTAGCTGAAGTTTGCAAGTCTTCTCCCATTAGTTAGGTGGGGCTGATCACTCATCCACCGACAGTGCCTTCATCTTGACAGGGCAAGTCTCTAGGGGGCCTGTGTTCACTTTTGGAAAAGAAAAAGTCAAGAAACACACACACAACCAAACAAATATATAAAAAACAAATGAAAAAACAAAATTTCCCTGAGAGCCTCAGAGTTTACCACTCGTAGCTTACCATCAGCTACCCTGGGGGTTTGGGGTGAGTGGTGGCAGAGCAGCACTGGAAATTTTCCAGGCAATACCATATGGCCACTCCTGCAAAAGACCTGTAGAAACTCTTGCCCCATTAGTAGGGCAGGACTGATCACCCAGCCTCCCAAAGTTCCTCTATGTGGTCAGGGCAACACTTCAGGGTTCCTGTGCACATTTTGAGAGAAAAGTATAAATAACAATAATAAAATTAAGAAAACTTCACGTAGGTATTAAAAAATAGAACTTAATATATTTAAAAATTAAGAAAACTTTAAAACTTTAAAAAGTAAAATTAAAGATATGAAATACAAATAAAGTGAATCATGAAAAATAGTTCAAAAGTGAAAAGAGAAAAAAGGAAGAAAAAATGGAAAAATACAGAAAAGTGAAATTTGAAATAAAAAACACGTAAAAAGAACAACAACAAATTTTTGTTTTGTTTTGTCTTCTTCCTTTCCCCTCTCTTGCTGTGTGTTCTGCAGCATGTTGCTTGCAGCACACATTTAGTTCCACTGGAGGGGCAGTACAGTGCAACAAAAAGTTCTCTGGTAAGTTTCAGACAGCTGCTCCTGGGAAAGTCCCAAAGAACATGTTTCCCCACTAAATTTGCGGGGCTAAATGTTCAGCCAACCCGTGTTGGATTGGGCACACTGTGAAAAAGAAAGAAAAAAGAAGAAATGAAGAAAACGGTAATATTAATTAAAAATTTTAATTAATAAAAACATAGATGTATAAAAAATAGAAATTAAGAAAGAGTAATGATAAAAGAAAATTATAGAAAAAAATGAAAGGGAAGAAAAAGCATTAAATAACTTTTTGGTTTAGTTAGCCTTTTTTTTTTTTTTTTTTGGATTGTTAAATGTTCCTCATTGCTTGACCTTCATAACTTTATTTCTTTTTTTTTTTTTATGATAAGAAGTTGAACTTTTTCTTTTTTTTTTTTTTTTACTGGGGTGAGTGACATCTGTTAGCAAGGATTACATAGGTTTCAGGCATACAATTCTACAGTGCATTGTCCATTTGATGTATAATCAGTTCACCACCTAATGTGACTTCTCTTTCCATCACCTTATATTTAGCTTCCCCCGCTCCTCTCCCACCCTTCCCCTTTCTCCCCTCCCTATCTATTCGTCCTCAAATAAACATTAAACTATTGATTGTGTCCATGGATCATTTCTTTGTTCATTTCTTTTTTTCTTAGCATTCAGTTTTATATACCGCATATGAATGAAGTCATACAGTTCTTTGTTTTTTCTGTCTGGCTTATTTCACTAAGCATGATGATCTCCAGGTCCATCCATTTTGTTGCAAATGGCAATATTTCATCTTTTCTTACAGCTGAGTAATATTCCATTGTGTATATGTACCACAGCTTCATTATCCAGTCAACTGTCATAGGGCACTTTGGTTGTTTCCATGTTTTGGCCACTGTGAACAGCGCTGCGATGAACATTGGGGTACATAAGTCTTTGTGGACAAAGGTTTTCAAGTTCTTTGGGTAAATCCCCAGAAGGGGGATTGCTGGGTCAAATGGTAGATCCATTCCCAATTTTCTGAGGAACCTCCACACTGCCTTCCACAGTGGTTGTACCAGTTTACACTCCCACCAGCAGTGTACCAGAGTTCCTTTTTCTCCACACCCTCTCCAGCACTTGTGATTCCTTGTCTTGTTGATAATAGCCATTCTCACAGGTGTGAGGTGATATCTCATTGTGGTTTTGATTTGCATTTCCCTGATCACTAATGAGGATAAGCATTTTTTCATATGTCTGCTGGCCATTTGTATTTCTTCATGAGAGAAGTGTCTGTTTAGTTCTTCTGCCCACTTTTTAATTGGGTTGTTTGTTTTTTTGTTGTTAAGTCTTATTAGCTCTTTATATATTTTAGATATTAGACCCTTATCTGATGTGTTATTTGCAAATATTTTCTCCCATTCAGTTGGCTGTCTCTTTGCCTTGTTGATGGTTTCTTTTGCTGTGCAGAAGCTTTTTAGTT
>PVJL010017881.1:0-17249 GCA_004026885.1 Lyroderma lyra
AGTCCCGCCCCTCTACAACTCCGCCCACAAGCCCAGCCCCTCCCGCTCTAGTACCGCCCAGAATCCACCCTCCTCGACCCGGGCATGTCCTTCATGCCCTGGTCCGCGGGGGCGCTTGCGCATTTCTTAGGGCGTCTTGGCATTGCCCGTATCCAAATGGGGGTAGAGCCGAAGACAAAACCGTTTATTTTCTACAGTTCCCGCTACCGTGGCTCTTCGCACTCTTCGAGAGCTGATTTTACCTTTTTTGGCCCTGCGAGGCCAACTTCTCTTTCCCTTATGGGGCTTAAAGTTCACGTTTTAAATTAGGCGATCTCCAGGCAGCCCGTCTCCTGGCTCAGGGTCCTTAGGCTGAAAATAGGGGCGACGGCTGGGGAAGGCAGGGTCTTTCTTCGGGGCGGTCGCGCAGGCACCGGCTACGGGAAACGGGACTCAAGGCGTCATGTACTACAAATTCAGTGGCTTCACGCAGAAATTGACAGGAGCCTGGGCTTCCAACGCCTATAGACCGCAGGTACAGGTAGCACCGCGCTGCCGCGGCAGAAGTGGCGGCCCAAACCTTTCTGCCAGGCATTCGTGGCCTCGGAACCGGCGGGGTTTCTGCCCTCCGTTCTCCTTGCACCTCCGGGCGCCTCTCGGCATCCACTTGCTGCGACCATGGAGGCTTCTAATTCTGTAGCTGCTCCCGCGGCAGGGCTGACCCGGCACGGAAGTTGGGCATGGCACTCAGCAGGGTCAAGGTGACCCGGGCTCGTTGCTGGTGGCTCGTGAGGTCAGCGGGGCCCAGAATATGACCCAACCGTGACCGAAGTTAGGTCCTGTCCTTTTTAAGGAGGTCTGGCTTTCTGTTTCCTCAGCTCCCCATTGTCACCTGCAGCTCTAAAGGCAGCCTCATCCAAGCACGAGATTGGAGAGCTAGGATCACGGCACTGAGGGAAGCCAAAGGGCCGGGGGAGGTTGTATGATCTGAATTGGGAGACTTAACGGGGTCATTGGCATATCTGGGTGAATCTGGGCAGTTACATGCAAGGAGCTTATACTTTCCCATCTGTGAAGTGGTTGACGGATGCCTGTTATTTGGTCCAACTTCACTCAGATTTTGCTAATTGGAGTTTCAGTGTCCAGCTGGTGGTGTAGCGATGAAGGGCTTTAGAGCCCTATACACTTAATTTGAGCTTAAATCCCGGCTTTGCTGCTTTATTTTATGACTTCGAGCAAGTTACCTAATTTATTGTGAGCCCAGTTTCATCTACAGCAGCGATAGTACAGATTAAATGAGGTGTGTGTCAAGTGACTAGCACTCTTTGTCGGGTGGTTGGTAACTTGATAAGTGGTAGCTATTCTCCTGAAGCTGAGTCTGAAATACTCATCACATTCACTTCTCATCCTCATGGTGTGGGAAAGGTTGATGAGATACGCAGTTGGAAAACTGGATTGCAATAGTAAAGGGCTCAGGTAGAGTGTAAACTTCACACTCCTCTCAAAGGATGCTCCATTGTTACCTCTTTGTGTGGGGTACTGCAACTTGCCCAAGAGGAAGGATGGTTAAGAATGATTTCAGTCTAAGATTAGACATGCTATTAACTAGGATAAGGAGGGCAAGAAGAAGGGCAAGTTCTTTTTTTGGCGGCAGGGGGGTGTTTGGGGGAGGTATGGTCTAGGTCAGTGCTTCCCAACCTTTTCCCACTTGTGTACCCCCTTTACACCCACTTCTTTAAATTGTACCCCTTGTTTTTAAAACAGCTGTTTTTAAATTACTTTTGTTCAGTGCTTATCTTAATGTAAAATGCTGGAAATGAGGTAGTAAGGAAAGAAAAATTACTACACTAAAAGTACAAACAACACATTTAATTTTACAGTATTTGTAACAGTTAAATATTGATAATGATGATCAAGTATTTAACAGACTTTTATTATTAATAGTATTTGTGTTATCTGAAAAGTCTGTAATAATTGTTATGCAGATCACTAGCTGATTGAAACATTGTTAGTGAGATCGTTGAGCTTGCTTTGATACACCTAGTTTCTTGAAATCAGGCTCAAAAGATGCAAGATACAGTCTTAAATCTGGACTTGCATTAAGCTTGTTGCAATACTTACATTTTATGAAGGTGTAAGAAGAAAAAGCTCTTTCCACTAGTTTGGTATTACTAATGGCAAGAGGTATTTGAGTGCCTTCTCACTGAGCTGTTTGTATTCCTCACTGTCATCTACCCATAAGGTAATAAGATGCTTTCTTTTTTTTTTTTTTTTTTTTGCTTTTTGGTATGTGGGTAGCTCCCTGACTGGGAATCGAACCCAGGCCGTAGCACTGACAGCGCCAGTGCCGAAGCCTTAAGCCACTACACCACCAGGGAACTCCAAGATGCTTTCTTTTAAAATCAAAATTTAAAGAAAAATCAGTTGAAAGTTGGATTAACTGCTTTTCGTTGAGAGTTTAGCTTCTTTGAAGAACTCTTCATTGAAGAGATCTGCAATCCAGTTGTTTTCTTTTCCACATCGAGGGAAGTACTTATAAAAGGACACTTTTAAGACCTTCCGAGTGACATACAATATTCTTTTTTTTTTTTTTTTTTTTTTTTTTTTTTTTTTTTTTTTTTTTTTTTTTTTTTTTTTTTTTGGCTTTTTGGCTTTTTGGCTTTTTGGTATGTGTGTAGCTCCCTGACTGGGGATCGAACCCAGGCCGCAGTGCTGACAGCGACAGTGCCAAAGCCTTAAGCCACTACACCATCAGGGAACTCCATACATACAATATTCTTTTGCATGTTTTGGGATAGGTGCAGGTCATTCTCAGAGAAGAAGTTGTGCAGAGTTTTAAAAACTTCAGGCTGATGACTTTCAATACACGCTTCCCAGAAGTCCAGTTTTTTCATCATTGACTCAATTTTGTCAGTTACTTTGAATATAGTGATTGAGCTGTTTTGAAGTCCCAAGTTGAGTTTGTTTATTTCTAGGAAGATATCTGACAAATATGCAAGAATTTGAACCCAATCACTGTTCTGACACTTTGGATCAAGAGGGAAGTCATGGTCTTCAAAAAACACCTGGACTTTATGTCTAAGTTCAAACATCTGTGTAAGTACTTTGCCACGAGATAGCCACCTTACCTCCATGTGCAAAAGTAATGTGCTGTGAATGCTGTTCATTTCTTCACACAGTGCTTTAAACGATCTGGAGTTTTGTGGTTGTGACTTAATAAAATTTACAACTTTTCCAGCCTCATCAAGAACATCTTTCAGTTCACTAGGAAGAGGTTTCGATGCAAGACTTTGTCTATGAGTGCAGCAGTGACTCCATGGTACATGGGGAGCTACTTTAATTTGACTGTGTAGGCCTATAAAACAACCTGACATAAGCTTGCCTCCATCAGTGCATATACCACAACAATTCAACTAATGTCTTCTTCAATGAAATAACGATTGATTGCATTAAAAACACCTTCGCTTGCAGTACGTTCTGTCAATGGGTAACAAAGCAACAGATTTTCCTCAATTTCATTTCCTACCAAGTACCTCATGATGACAAACAAAACAGATAAATCAGCAACATCTGTGCTTTTTCATTGACTTGGATGCAAAAGAATTTACTTTTTTCTAATTCTATCTACTACTACAGCTTCAACATTGTCAGACATTTCCTGAATTTGTTGAGACATTGTATTGTTTGAAAAAGAGATAGTATTGATTGTGGACATGTTCTTCTCCAAACATAGAAAAAATGGTATTCTTAATACAAGGATAAATTAAATCTTAAGCTGTGGTGTCATTTTTACCACATTTAGCCATGCGATAAGCAATATGGTACGAAGCCTCAACTGTGTTCTCATTGTCTTTCTTTCCGCATATCATGTATGAAGTAACAGTTGGACTTTACTTCATACGTGATTATGAAAATAATGTATTTCTTTGTTTTAATACTTAGGATGTTTAGTTCCTAAATGTCGCATGAGTAGAGAGGGTTTCACGCAATGGTTGGATATTACTTCCCCACACACAACACACAAAGGCTTAGGACAGTCATCATCCCCTACATATGAAAACCTATATTTAAAACACTCTTCAGAGTATTTCCTTTTCTTCGGTGTAGTATCTGAGGCCCGCACCTTTTTATTGTCTCCCAGTGTGGGTGTACTTATAGCTGCGGACACATGTTGAGAAGTACTTGGTGACAGGTTATAATGCACATCAAGTTTTGGTTTTTTAACCATTCCTGTTTTCAACCACTGATCCATTACTGACATGCTTAAAAATCACTGACAATAACAAACTATGTTAAACATTAATAAAAAACTACTTGAATCACGATGAAAGACAATGCACTTACTTTTACTCAGTCAACTAAACTCATCAAACAGTCTGGTTACGGATGTATTTATATGTCTGGGGAAGTTCTAGAAATGCCATAAGGGATTGTTCTGAAACTGTATAGTGATTGGTAGAGGAGCATTTGGAGGGAACAGTTCATAGCTACTCCCTCACCAATCATCATTCACTAATGTGATCTAATTTTGAAGTGTCTCCATTAATGGTGATTCAGACTTAACATATTGTTCCATAACTAACGTTTTACTTTTTTTCTTGTTTTGGCTTTACTTGTTTTTTTCGCCATTTATGATTATTTTTCTTGTATTCCTAATGGCCTAGCATGTACCCTGGGGATATGTATACCACCACCACTTGGGAAATAATGGTCTAGGTTTTTATAAATGTTGAGCTCATGATATATCTGATAGTAGCTAGATTTATGAATATGGAGTAATAGATTATGGTATCTTCAGCCTATAGGTAGTAGAATCTGTGGTAGGGACATCTCCCAGAAGTGTATTATGAAGAAAGGTGGGAATATGATTAGACTACAGAAATGTGAAGGGAAGGTGGAAGAGGAAAATTTATCAAAAGAATAGTTCAGGATTAGAAGGGAAACAAATGCGGTGTTACTAAAACCAAATTGGTAACAAGGTCTAAAGAAGGAATTATCAACAGTGATTTCCTTTACAAGTTATAGGAAAATGGCTATTTCTATCATATCTGCTTCTTCTCTGAAGTGTATTTTTCAGTGCACATATCTTAGTTACAGTTTGATGAGTTTTGACACATACACTGTATAACCCATACCCCTACTAACATTATAGAAAATTACATTGCCGCAAGGACGGTTCCCTCTTGCTCTTGCCCTGTCAATCCCTGTCCACCTCCCTATTCTGACATTTATCACTATGAATAGATAGTTTTGCTTATTTTTGAGTTATATATAAGTGGAACCACACAGTACTCTTGAGTAAGGTTTCTTTTTCTTAATAGTTTTGAAGTTCACTCATGTTACATGTATTAGCAATTCCTTTTATTGCTGTGTAGGATTTATTGTATGAATATATCACAGTTGGTCTGTTCTGTTAGGGGTTGTAGATGTTCTTTTAGTAGAGATTTCTATCACCTAGTATGGAAAAAGTGAAGTTTTAGGCTAAAACTAACATTGGATTTAAATTGGCACTCAGGAGACAGACAGATTTTCCCTGGGTTGCATTTGCTACAGATGGGGCTTTCAGATTTCTAGCACCTCTTGAATTGTGTTTCTCTTGAGAATTTGAATTTCTTAGTTACTTAAAGATTTCTTAAGTTTTATTGGAAGAAGTGATAATATGTAGGCTTTATGAGTTGTGTATTTCAGAGTGATTGTGACAGGCATCCCCCAAACCCGGTGTGCTGAGTTCGGTAATTAGGAGTACTTCAGTTTTTCCTTTCTTGGAAACATTCGCACACTGGAAAACGTAGATGATTGTAACTTTCAGTATTATGTAAAGTGTATTGAATAGCCTAACATGCATTAAATAACCTAATACGGAAAAGCTAGTTCTGTAATAGGCAGAGATTTATAAATCAACTTGATGGCAAGTAATTGTGGAGGAAGAGTATTTTTCAGTGGTTGATGGAAAAGGATTTTCATATGTTTTGTCAAATGACTTGAGGCGAATAAACACATGAAGAGATGATCAACATCATTAGTCATTAGGGAAGTGCGTTTCAGAACTACTAGTTTACATCTGCTGAAATTAAGATAGCAGACAACAGGTGTTAGTGAGAATGGAGAAACTGGAACCCTAGTACATTGCTGGTGGGACTGTAAAATGAGGCAGCCACTTTGTAAAAACAGTTTGGCAGTTTGTTAAAAAGAGAAACTTAATTTTACCATATGACCCAGCAATTCCTCTCCTACTTAAGCTGTC
Organism: Lyroderma lyra; assembly: GCA_004026885.1. NCBI lineage: Eukaryota > Metazoa > Chordata > Mammalia > Chiroptera > Megadermatidae > Lyroderma > Lyroderma lyra. The sequence continues at coordinate 6,224 of PVJL010017881.1, forward strand.
AGAATATTCTAGGTGAAGGGGATTGTAAGAGTGATGGAGGGGAGGGGAGCAACAAGGGGTTCATCGAGTAAGTTTGGCTGACGGGTGGGAGGCCCAGCCATCAAGCACTTGCTGATTTACTTGACTTTGGTTTTGTTTTTTTTGTTTGTTTTTTTGCTTTTTGGTATGTGGGTAGCTCCCTGGCTGGGAAACGAACCCAGGAACTCCTGACTTTGGTTTTGAAGTTTTTAAGTCTACATTGTTACGAAACTGTAGACTTCCTTAGCTTATTTATACATTCAGCAAGTACTCACTGAATGCACTCTTTGTGCCAGTTGCTTTTCTAAGTCTTAGGAAATAAGAGCAGTGACTAAAACATGCCCAAATCCTGCGTTCGTGGGGCTTTCATTGTATGGGGGGGAGAGGGGACACACAGTAAACAAAGTAGAATATAATTTGTTGATGGTGATAAGTGCTGTGGAGAAAAAGCAGGAAAGGAGAATAGGTTGTTAGCAGGTTAAGGGGAGGACATGCAGTTTTACAAAGGATGGTTAACGGAATGTCTTACTGACAAAGTGACATATGGGCAGAGACTTGAAGGAGGTGATGATGCAAACCATGTGGATACCTGGAGAAGAGCATTCCAGGTAGAGGGAATATTCCTGGTGCCTGGGAAGCTTAAGGGGCTAGTTAGTGGTCTAGGGCAGAGAAACAGGATGAGGTAAGGTGGTGGTGGGGAGGTTTGAGGGGTTCATCTCATAAGGCTCTGAAAGTGGGGTTTTACTTGGTGAGGTCGGAGGCCTTTGGGAGGATTTGAGCTGAGTAGTGACATCCTCTGTTTTAACACAGTGGCTGGTGCTTTATTCAAAGTAGATTGCAGGGCAGTAAGGGTGGCTCAGGGTGACCAGTTAGGAGGGTGTTGTAGGAATCTAGGAGTTTGGACCAGAATGTGGATTGGTGGAGAGGGGTGAGAAGTGGTCAGATTCTGAATGTACTTTAAAGGTAGAGCCAGGGATGTTAACAGTAATTCCAAGGCTTTTGGCCTGAGTACCTGGAAGGGTGGCTTTGTCATTTATTAAGATGGGGAGAGGCGTATGTAAGGCTCAAAATTCTTCTATGTTGGGGCAGCCACAGCCCTAGAAGAGGCATAGATGAAGGGATTTGCTCTAGGTCTCTTCCTGTAAATACAGCTTTCTGGTCAAGTCTATCTTGAGAACCCTAGTGCTAGTCCTGTCCACCTGCCTTAAAACATTGGAAACATTGTTGCTCTTAAATTGTTAGGAGGTTTAATGATGGGTAGGGGAAATACCTTCCTATCACATTCATTCTGTTACCTGTGGGACCAAGATAGCTGAATTATTGATAGTATGATGTTAAAAAAAAGTATGGGTTTGAATCCCATCTTCCTTATAGAATCTCTGAGCTTTCTTTTAATCATCTGTAACATGAGCTAATAATACCTCATTTGCAGGTGGAGAGTAAATTTAGTTATGAAGCTTGTGTTAGAAACTGAAAAAATTGCTTATTATAAATGAAAGCAGAATATAGGATTTTACATGACTAAAGATATTAAAATATGCCTATGAAGAAAGATTGGAGAATAGACAATTTATAATAATTGATGGGATAAGATAATGGGATGATAGGTGACTTTAAAATTCTATATTCTAAACTTTTACAGTATTATAAATGGGAATAGGAAATTATTTAAAACTGTTCGGAGGGTTGATATTCCTGTTTTCAGATGATATTGCTCAAAAACTGCTATAGTTTTGAATCAGTTGATGGATGAACAGAGCAATTAGATATAATCCCATCTAAAAATGCTTTCCCATTAGTCCTGTCAAAACATGAATTTAATTTCAAAGCATTTTTGGAGATGCTTGGTAGGATTAAAATTTTTGCATTCCATGGGAAATGATCATTAGAATAAAATACAAATTGTTCACAGAATGATAAGGGAATATTTAAAATTTTCTAGCTCAGACAGAGATCCTTTTAAATGTTGTTACCTCAGTAGTTAGGGCCCCCCCCCTTTTCCATTTAAGACTCCTGAGTGTATATATACCAAATGTAGGCTAACAGCTTAGTGACCACACTTTTTCTTTAAGTGGATTTTTTTTTTTTTAAAGCAGTGATTGAGGGGTGGTGGCCAGTGCAGGTAGTGGAATACTTAAAAGCCAGGGCTCTGGTCTTTAGAGAGGCTTGAGTTTCCACACTTAGGCTCTGTCTTTTTGCTGTGTGATCTCAGGCAAGTTACTGTCTCTGATCCAGTTTTTCCACTGTAGAAAAGGAACTGTAACATCTTCCTAGGGTTACTCTCAGGATTAAATGAATTGATACCCTTGAAATGCTTAACCTGCTGCTGGGCACATAACAGAGGCTCAGCTATTAGCTGCCATTAGTTCATAACATTAATATCAGTAATGTTATGGATAGCTTGTATCTGTCTGTTCATGTGTATTTTCAGTGTAAGTGCTCAGTAATATATGTTGAATGAGTAAATGCATTACAGAAAAAAGGTCATGATCCAGCCCCATTTATGGGACTGTGTCAGAAGAAATAGAAGCCAAGTTTATATTTTAATACCTTTTTGATGCCCTGGTGGTCCTTATGCCTGCCTGTGGGGAGTAACATTGAGGTTTTCAACATTTGATTTTTAGAATAAGTTTTGCCAGTTATAGGTAAAATTAGATTTCTCTGAAGAGATCAGCAACCAGGGGTCTGGCATTTGTGTTAATTTGAGCAAAGGGTTTTCCTTTTCATCTCTAAAAATGGAAGAGGCTGGGCTTGAACTCTGCTTTCTAACTTTAAAACTTTGTTTTTTCATAATTAAAATTTAATATAAAAGGATGTGACTTGATTGATTTGGAATTCTAAGTTCCTTCTTTTAACCTGCAGGTTATTTTGGAGAACTGTCTGTATAACTGCTGTTGTAGACCTCAGGTGGAAAACCAGAGTTCCCCTTAGGTTCCTTTTTGTTATTAACAGCTTTATTGAGAAATATATAATTTACACACCATACACACACTCATTTAAAGTGCACAGATAAATGGTTTTTAGTGTATTCATAGATAATGTGCAACCATGTTACTTTTAGAGCATTTTCATCACCTCAAAAAGAAAACCTGTGCTTTTACCCTGCCTCCTATTCCTCACACTGCACACCCTACCCTAAGCAACCACTCCTTTACTGTCTCTGTTGATGCCCCTCTTTGGGACTGTCATACAAAGGGGAACATACAACATGTGTTTTGTGACTGGCTTCTTTTACTCAGTGTAATGTTTTCATGGTTCATCCTTTTTGTATGTAGCATGTATCAATATTTCATTTTTCTTCCCCCCTTAGGGGTTTTTTTTTTTAAGCCCATGTGTTGGCCCTTCCATTATCCACATGGCTTAGGGAGCCGCAAATAGTAAACTTGTCTTAACCCCAAATTTCATACAGTTTATATTTATTGAATACCTGCATGTGGCAGACATTACTTCAGGCACGTATTATCTCATGCAGTCCTTTGAGCGGTAATACTAGTACTGGCATACACGTGTCACACAGATGAGAACACCGAGGTTACCATTTTTATTTTTATAAACATTTTTATTTTTTCACTTACTGGTTCAATACTACTGGAAAGTTCAATTACTCTGCTTTAATTTTTTGGTTTTGGTTTTGTTTCCTAGTTCTGACAGGCAGGTCTCTTAACCATTACAGGCTTTTCTAGATTGAGATAACTTCTTTACTGTGTGTCTGGAAAGTTTCTGAGGTTCCATGTTAGTATATCATCTCATCAAGGGGAGAAAAGACAGCCAGGCCTCCTGAAATCTACCCCAAAGTGTATACAGATTACGAATGTTTTACTAGTTTGATAAGAAGATAGACAAAATAGGTATTTCTGTTATAGAAGCTCAGATTGGGCCTTTGTTGTTTGCCTCTCTCTCCTGTTGCCCCCCTCACCCTTCCCCCATCTCAACAGCTGGGAATTCTTGACAGCTTGCTCTGGGAAAGTGGACTAGGTTGTTTTGCTGAAACTTTAAAGACTTTGGACTTAAAAGATTGAAGACCTTGTAATGCAGAGTTGGAGAAACTTTCCTTCCCTCTCTTGTGGTTGAATGACTGCCTGCACTGTTTCAGACACGTTGCCCCTTGAAAGGCTTGTTCAGATGCCCAGACATACTTTCAACTTGCTACTTTCCTTTTTTTCCTACAGGGATTAAAGCCTGTGGTTTCCGCAGAAGCACCACCTATCATATTTGCCACACCAACTAAACTGACTTCCGATTATATCGCATATGATTATGCTGGGAAGAACAAGGTTCCAGAGCTGCAGAGGCTTTTCCAGGTGAGAGAAGATGCTCTAGGGCAGAGAAGCCTGTGAAAGAGTCTAAATCTAGTTTACCACCCACTTTCTCTCTTTTTCCATAAATTGAATTCTCTTGATTTTAGTTTGAGGCATAAACTAGTAGAACTTTCTGTAGGTAGAAACCGGTAAGAGAAGGGAGGGAAGGGTGATTAATTTCCTTACTGGTTTTTGAGGGTGTGCAGGTTTCCAAATTGCACATATAGCTAGCTGTTGATCATCCATTGCATAGAGGGAGCATTCGCATGTATAATGTATAATAGTATTGTGAATAATCTACATTTGGCTTTGTGACACATGCAGTAACTTGGCAGAGTTTCCTTCTGGTTTTTTTGTTTGCTTGATAATAAAATTCACTGAGCTGTTGCTACAAGTGGAAGAGGCTTTCTTGGGTTTGCTGGTCAACGCTGAGAAACCAGAATTGGTTTTAAAATTATTATTAATGTTAATCTATAATACATACAGGCAATTGAGAGGTCCGTGACCCAGCTATGTCTCAGGTGCCATGCGAGTGGTAGTTCCTGTTACTGCTATTGCTGGAAGGTAGCTTCTCCCTCCTCAAAAATATGTCCAGATTCAGGACTGGCTTGGGGACTTTTGATCAATTTAATCCCTTTTAATCTGATAAGTAAGTCTTGAGTGGGCCTCTGGGGTCTTGAATTGTAGTGGGGAAAGATTTGAGAGACTGCAAAATAATTAAACATTTTATGGAGTCTCATTAAACAAGGGTTTTATAGCTTAATTGAAAGAAGGCAGTTGAATACAAAATGTATTTGAACCTATTAATTGACCTGGTGTGCTCTGGCTTCATCCACTCATGATCAGGAAGTCAGACTAAATGAAGAGCTAAATGTAGAGCATTTCTTGTGCCTACAGTTCTTTGTTTAGCTGCTGATTGCCTTTGTGTTTAAAAAAAAATTCACTAGTGCTTCTCTCCTAGTTAAGCAATATGATAAATTCCTTAGAAATTTGGTGTTTGTTGCACGTGTCCCCAAGGCTGCATTTTGGAGCATGACTTCAGATTTAAGAGCTTGAGTTACATTTATAAGAAAATATACCAGTATTTCATTTAGCATTTTAATGATTAGGGCTTTTTCCACTGCAGTGTGTTGGTGGGTTAGGTATAAAGTAGAGACATTTGTTCTTTATTAGCCTAAATTGTAAATCTTTTTATCAACCATATCCTTGATAATTTTTGCTTTCAAGAAATCCGATGGTGTGCCCATCCACTTGAAACGAGGCCTGCCTGACCAAATGCTTTACCGGACCACCATGGCGCTGACGGTGGGAGGGACCATCTACTGCCTGATCGCCCTCTACATGGCTTCCCAGCCCAGAAACAAATGATTTTGACTGTGAAGGACTGGTTTGCTTTTTGGCATAAACCCTTTGAACTTTTATGTTTTGTTTTTTCTGTAAAAAATATTTTTTTTACTTGAATGCCCTACTTGATTAACATTTTGCAAGAAAAGATAGAAAGATTTTAAGACAGTGTTTTGGTTTGTTTATGAAACTCACACAGCCTGTCAGAACTCTTTCGACAGTGAAAACTATTGTTCAAAGAAATGCTGCTGCTGTTCGAGTTGGGTCTTGATTTCCCTGGAGGTTCTGGATGAAGGTTGCATACGGGCTCATTAATGGCAGTCTATGCTGAGGTCCTTGGGGACTTCTCAGTGGTGTTTTTGAGCATGAGGTGCAGAAGCTTTTCTGGATTTTGATGTAACTGAGGAAGGAAGACAGAAGCCAAGGCCAGGTGCATGAAATGAGGGTTTGAGTTAGTAGTTACCTTGGGGATTTTTCCATCTTGCATTGAATTGTTAGAAATTATGTGCAGCCTGCCTCTATTCATTGGGCGGTTTGTTTCAAAGGGTTATTTGCCTCATCTCAGATCTGTAGTGAAATTTTATGTGTAATTGCTATGTATTTATTCCACCATGGGAACAGAACACCTGTTTAAGTGTTGCACTTTACACTGTTGTCTGTTTTATTAATGCAGCTGTGACACAAAGTCTCCTTTGCCTTTTAAAAATGTTATGGCTTTTAAATGATGATTTATTTTGATTGTGGAATAAATACATGAATGAAACAAATCTCAAGTTTGAAGTCCTTTTAAGTGATCTTTTAGAATAATTTCAGAACACCAGAGACATCTTAAACCTGAGGCTAATTTCTTCCTTGTTAATTAGGCACCAGGCAATCTTTACAAAAGGCTTCCTTGACGTCAATAGGAGACTGATGGTGTGTTGATGATTACCACATGGTACCTTACAGGCAACCTGCTTGCACCATAGTGAAATATGCCTGCAACACACAGTTCATTTTTAGACATTAATTTCCTGTGCGGTCACAATTGATAGATTTCACATATCCTATGTATTAACGCTGAAAAGAGGAAATTTTTATATACGAAGTGGTGGTCTATATCTTGGCATAGCAAAGAACGGTGACTTCTTACGGAGGATAAAACATGGTGTTTGAAAACAATAGCATTCTTACAGGCTAGGAAGCCCCTATTTGTCTAAACAAATCTAAACTTCATTCCTCTCTGGTATTTCTCCTAAGTTTTTATTTCAAAAAATTTCAGACTGGAAAAACATCATAAGATTAGTACAGTAGACACGTGTACATCCTTCATTTAGATCACCAGTTATCAATATATTGCCGCCTTCTTCTTGCTTTCTCACAAACTTAGGCACACATTGAATGCATGTACATACACATTTGGTTTTTGCTTATTCATTTAAGATTAAGCTACAGAGTTATGATGATTCGGACATAAATACTTTAGCCAGTATCTCCTTAAGAAGAAGGCTATAATACAGTTGTCACTCCCAAGTTAACACAGATAACAATTCTAATAGCTAGTAGATACTCTATATTTAATTTTCCCAGGTATCCTAATAATGTATCATTTGTAGTTGTGTTTTTTAAAATAATTTTATTGGGACATTCACATACTATACAATTTGGCTCTTTAAAGTGTACAATTCATCGCTTCTCAGCCTTTTGGCTAAGATCAAGTGTAAAGTGTATAATTCAGTAGTTTTTACTGTATTCAGAAATGTGCAACTATCACCACAAATCAATTTTAAAATATTTTCATTATCCTAAGAGGAAAACCCTGTGCCCCATCTGACCTCCCAGCCCTAGGAAACCACTAATCCATTTTCTCTATATATAAATTTGTTTTTTTCTAGACATTTTATATAAATATACAATAGGTTCTCATTGAACTGGCATGGGGATTGGTAGGTGCCAGATAAATGTAAGTGGACTCTCTGTTATCTGGAACTCAAGCATCTGGCACTCAGGCAACTGGTACCTCTCTCACATTTTGCCGCTTGCTTGAGTTCCAGTTAATGGAGATTTTCATGTAATCATACAATATGCGATCTTTTGTAACTGGCTTCTCTCAGTGTAATGATTTTGAGGTTCATTCATGTTGTAGACTTGAATTTGTCTAATTGTCTCCTTATGATTGGATTCAGGTTAAACACTTTTGCTAGGAATTTTTCATATCCTTATTATATCAAGTGGTACTTGATGCCATTTTGCCCCATTATGGGTAACTTGAATTAGGTGATTAAGATGTTGTCTGCCCAATTTCTCCTTAAAATACCCTTTCCCCTTTGTAATTAAGTAAGCAATCTGTGGGGTGATAATTTGAGACTGGGAATATCCTTTCCTCAATAGTTTTATACCCAGTGTTAGTGTTCACTGGTGATTCTTTGAATCATTTACTAAGGTGGTTCTAAAAGAGTGACTTTCTATTCTGTCATTCCTTCTATATTGTTGACTTTCTGAGAAGGTAAGTACCCCACCCCTGAAAAAATTTTAGTGTAATTTTCTCATTCAGTGTAATCATTTCTGTTTTATTCATCCTGGTGCTCAAATTCAGCCCAAATTTGGCTTCTGTGTCCTACTGGCATGCCCCTTTCAGTCTTTGAGCTTTCTTCACTTTCTGACACACAAGATGCTTTTCATTCTTACCTTGTATTTTCTTCACTGCAGTTTCCTGTTTACTTTCAGGTATGTTCTATTTGTATGTCTAGAACATTTTCCTTCTCTGTTTTATTTTTGCCTAAATGGTACTATACATTCCTACTACTCACTCATAATTTGGAGATTGCTCTCTGCCTCATTTTTTGCATTGTATTCCATTTTATGAATATACTATAGTCTCCTTTTGATGGGTATTTAGTCTTCAATTTTTTGCTTTTGCAAACACTACTTTAAAATATAATCTTTTCATGTCATTTTACATATTATTGAATGTGTTGGTAAGGTCATTTCTAGAAGTGAGACTTAAAAGGCAAAGGGAGTGTGCATTTCCAGGTCGGTAGCCCTCCCTCACTCAGAGGGATGCATGGCGCTGCTGTATGTCCCTTCCAGGCGGGAGAAGGGTGCCTTCCCTTCCCCCCCTTTGCCAGCAGAATGCATTGTCAGACTTTTTCCTCTTTGCCAGTCTGGTAAGTGATACAATTTTTTTCATTTAAATTGCCTTTCCATTGTAATTATTAATGAATAGCTTTCTTTGATTTAAAATTTATTCTTAATTTAAGAAAATATTTTTAATTTTCATCTTTTTATTTTTAAAGGTAAGTTCCCTTTTTGTGAACTATCTACTCATGTTTTTTGTCCATGTGTGTACAGTTTGATAATGCTATAAATGTCATTGGTCCATCAGGCTGACTTCCTCAGGAACAGTCTCTGCTGACTCCTGTCTGAGCCAAACTTCATCTAATTGCTGATTCCAGAAGCTCCTGAAAAACCAGCCTGCACAGAAAGGAAAGGGGGATTTTCCGGAAGCTAGGTGCAGCCGGGCCTCACAAGGACTAACTTTGGACCAAGGTGGCTGTCCCTTTGTCACTGTCTTGTCCGTGTAGCTGTTTAATTCTCTGTTTCTGTGAACCAGCTTTCTCTTTTTTATCGTCCTAGTGGGAAATGGTTGTCCAGCCACTGGACACCAGCCCTAGATTCCAGGAGAGGGAAAATCATCAGCCCCTTTTGGGTCAGGTGTCCCTGCTTGCTGGGTCAGTGAGCTGTTATGGTGCCAGGCTGTGGGGCACGCCGAGAAGGAGCTGAGGCTGGCCTGTTGCTGGTTCTGAACTGATAGCTGAACCTTTTACTGTATTCTCAGAGGATTGTTCCACTGGAGCACATTACTTTGAACCCTGGCCAGGTTGCGTGGTTTACTCAGAGCATCATCTTGTCAGTGCTTTTGGGATGAGAGGCTGTCAGCAGAGGGACTCTCACCCTCCTCGCCTCCTCCAGGCCCTGTGGTTAGTCTGCGGCAGTGGTCCTGGCTCACATATCCCTGGGGTGGGGTGGGGATAGTGAAAAGTTTTAGATGTTAAACTTACATATGCAGAAGGGCACGATTTTCAAAATGCTTTTAGGGTACACAAGAGCAAGGAAGGTTCTAACAACTTTGCGGCGGTTCTGAGAAGTGCCCGCCTCTCCTTCCTTTGTGTTCGCTGGCAGCCGGATTCCCTCTCAGGGCCTGACTAGCTTTCCTTCTCCCTCCGGCTCCCCCATCCAGTGCAGCTGGTGTGAAGCTCTCAGTGGCAGGGTGATGGTGGGCGTGGCTTTTGTAACACTGGCTGGCTTTCTTTTATATACTTTTTGTCCCCTTTATGAGTGTGACTCTGGGCAGGCTCCTGGCCCATTGGTCTTCGATGGCTAGCTGGAGGTTAGAGCAGGGCCAAATGAGTGAGTGCTTAGAAGTTCTCATAACTCTGGCCCCAGTGATTCAGTAACATTTATTTGACATACGACAGCACATGTACTGGGTTGGATCACTCTAATCTAGCACCAAAGATTGCCCGTGATGGGCTGGTTGTGAACTGGGGTCCTTTCCTTTGTGTTCTTCTCACCAGGTTTGTGCGTTGTCATCCTTGGCTGTCCAGGACTGCCTCTGACGTGTGGTCATCAAGGAGTCTCACTAATCCTCTGCTTCTTTCAGGTACTTAGTTAAAGTGCAAAAATACACACTGTCAGGTGCCAGGGACCCAGAGATGAATCAGATACCTTTGCCTTTGTAAGCAAGCACTCTGCTTATTTAAAAATTAAATACTATTTTAAAAAATTATGTTTAAAATTTTTTTTTTAAATTCATTTTTATTGTTAGACTTATTGGGGTGACATCTGTTAGCAAGGATTACATAGGTTTCAGGCATATAATTCTACAGTGCATTGTCAACTTGATGTATAATAAGTTCACCACCTAATGTGACTTCTCTTTCCATCACCTTATATTTAGCTTCCCCCCTCCTCTCCCACCCCTCCCCTTTCTCCCCTCCCTAACCCACTTGTCCCCAAATAAACATTAAACTATCGATTGTGTCCATAGGTTATTTGTTTGTTCATTTCTTTTTTTCTTTGCTTTCAGTTTTATATTCCGCATATGAGTGAAATCATGCAGTTCTTTGTTTTTTCTGTCTGGCTTATTTCACTAAGCATGATGATCTCCAGGTTCATCCATTTTGTCGCAAATGGCAATATTTCATCTTTTCTTACAGCTGAGTAATATTCCATTGTGTATATGTACCACAGCTTCTTTATCCAGTCGTCTGTCGCAGGGCACTTTGGTTGTTTCCATGTTTTGGCCACTGTGAACAGTGCTGCAATGAACATTGGGGTACATAAGTCTTTGCGGACAAAGGTTTTCAAGTTCTTTGGGTAGATCC
>PVJL010017882.1:0-17206 GCA_004026885.1 Lyroderma lyra
GTGACGGTCGCTGTGGGAAGCCGGGGCCGTGGGGAGCACGGCGATTCCCCTCGGGGAGTGATGAGAGCTGCGGGGGTTGGAACACCGCACCCCCGCGCGGTCTGGAGGGCCCACGAGGAACCCGATGCCTGATGCAGGGCCCGCGGGCAGGAGGAGAGGCTTGGACTGCGGGCCTGGAGCTGTCCCAGCGCGGCCGCGGTCACCGGGCCGCAGTCTCGGACAAGTCAGTCCCCTCAGCTGCTAGGTGAGGTGTCGGACCCTCTTTTGAAAACTGAGTGACCCACGCTCCGTTTCGCCGTGCGTGAGGCGCACCTTTTCGCCCCAGAGTTGGGAGGGAAAAATAAGAATGCGCATTACACGTGGGTGGCACCAGTCCCCCCCGTGTAAATTTGTCACTCTTTTATTTCTGCTTACGCTCGAGAAATCAGTACCGATGTCCGCATGCAAAATAGTACCCTGGAATACGACGATCAATTTTTTATATAAAAGAAAATTTTATACATGAAATTTCTTGTAACTTATATCTGTTCTTGTGTTGTGTAATTATTTGTTACAGAATTTCTAATACCAAAATGTTAAAAAATAAATGCTCAGGGGTTCCCTGGCGGTGCAGTGGCTCAGGCTTCGGCGCTGGCGCTGTCATCGCTGCGGCCTGGGTTCGATTCCCAGCCAGGGAGCTACCCACATACAAAAAAAAGGCTCAGATTCCTTAAGAATACAAAATACAAGTACCTAAATATAAACATACAAAGATTTGAATTAAAAAATGAAAACAAAAGATGTTTTTCCGTGAAAGTTTGGGCCAAAAACGGGTGTGTGTTATCCTCGCATGTGGCAAAGTATGGTGGCTTCAAGGACTGGCATCAGCGTCCCCAGAGTCCCCTGCTGCGCACCATGAAGTGAAGCACATGCAAAGACTCGTGGTCACTGAGCTGCCAGCTGAGCGCAGCCGTGGCCGATGGACAGGGCTGACGTGGAAAGGGGCCTCTTGGCATCCAGACAGGGAGGAGCATGACAGCAGGACGCAGAGGTGTGCATGCGTGTGGTGCCGGGAGCCGTGGGCCAGCTGTCCCAGCTGCTGCGCCATGAAGGCCACCAGACAGGCCTTCAGCCAGAGCTCTGAATGTAGGCACCAGCCCAGGTGCCCACAGCCCAAGGGAATCTGGGCAGCTCCAATGGAGCCGCCCTCCCAGGGCGGCCAGGAAAGAACTTTGAATGGGGACACGCATCAGGAGGCAGAGGAGACGTGGGGGGGCCCCTTCGTGAGCTCTCAGAGTCTCTTGGAGGACCAGGGACGGGAGAGGGTCGTGCACGTCCCATGCCGGTTCAGGTCCTGGGGCGCAGGATGAGGGGATGAGCCCTGTCACATCTGCCCGGGAAGAAACAGAAAAAATTTCATTTCTCTTGTAATAGGTGACCACCTAAAAAAAGGGGGGGAATTAGAAAATTAATCAGCTGCTGTAATTAGTGTAATGACCTCCACCGAAATAAAACTTCCCACCATAAACGTCAGCGCGTCACCCTGAATGCGAAGCCTGGCAGGAAGCTGCTGACGGCTCTGGCTGATGTCTGGGTAGACTCCACCCCCATACACACACTTTCTTCCTAGAGTATTGGGGTGCTGGTCATGGGCAGGTAGCAGGCACCCTGGAGCACGCTTTGAGATTTGCCCTACTCTGTATCCTGCCCTAGGTAAGCAGGGTGTGGGGGACAGTCCTTGGGGACAGTGGGCCGGGGGAGCTAAGCCCTGCAAGGCCCGAGGTGTGCGGGTATCAGCACTGGAGATGGGGGCAGGGCCACTGGGTCCTGGCCAGGTGACCTCTGCGTGGAGAGGGCTTGTCGGCACACACCTTTCACACACTGGCCTTGTCTGATCCTCGTGCGATAAGGCAAGTAGCGTCAGCACCCCCTTTGTGGATGGGGGAACTGGGGCTCGCGAGCACGCAGGACTGGCCCAGAGAATAAAATGGCCTTGGACTCTCACTGCGTGGTGATGGCCATCAGTCTGACTGCCCCACCACCAAGTCAGAGAGCGTAACCACCTTGGGATTCGGAGGGACAGGGCACCCGCTGGGAGCACCAGGCCGCGGTGCGCATGCCCACCATCACTGCTCAGGGCCCCTGGGGACACGAGGTGGTGTCCTGTCTGTTCAAGAAGGGGCAGCCGTCCCTGCGAGCCCTCCGCTGCACGTAGCATCCACAGGCGACCAAGGCCACACAGGCTGAGCGAGGGGCACGTGGGAATTTGGTCTGACTGTGTCCGGGTCTCCTGACAGAGAGGGAGGGTCCCAGCAGGCGCAGCCTGCCCTGAATGCCACCCAAGGGCCATCTTCACCCTCTGAGCAGGTCTCGAGCCTCCCTTGCACGCCGGGTTAGCCACAGATCATGGGCCGTGGGGCAGCAGCCGGTGGGGAACCGCACGGCACCTGTGGAGCCTCCGCGGGGGACAGTCCTTCCTCTGCCCGTGTCCTCGCCCAGTCAGCTGACAGGGTACCAGCTCAGGGAGAGGAGGCCTTGGGCAGCAGCGCCCCACTTTGCAGCGTATCTAGTGTCCTTGGACCCTGCTCACGAAATGCCAGCAGCGCCCACAGGAACTGTGAACCACAAAAGAACACCCTGACCTAGTGCCAGGCGCCATTTGGGGGCAGTGCAGTGGCGGGTTCAGAGACCGACCGCGGACCCCGGTGGGGTGTGCCCTCGTTTCGTGTCAGGGGCCAGACAAGCGGCCTCCCTTCCCCTGGGCTTCCGCGCCAACCTGCTGGCCAGATGGCCTCAGCGCTGAGCCCCCACCTCCGCACTACTCCTCCCGCAGGCAGGCGGCGGGGCTGAGCCTGCTGTACCCGCCCCATCCGGCGTTACTGTCTCAGCCCCGGTCAGAGTCACTTGTCCCAAGGGCGCGGCTGCGTCGCCTGCTCTCTCAGAGTGATGAAGAGCGTTGTCCCCGTGGAAGGGGCGGAGCGGTACCCAGGGCTCTGACGTCCCACACTGGTGGCGCTGCGCTGGACCCCGCTCCCTGTCGCACCCTCCAGAGATAAGCTGTGTGCTTGGGGTGGAAGCGGGTGGAGGCTCGCTGGGAAGCTGGGCCCCTTCTCCAAGGGGCCCCAGACCAGTGGTCCCCACACTTGACTGCACACTAGAAGCCCCCTCCCAACGCCCAGGACACGCCCAAGACCGATGACATCGTAACGTGCGGGGTGAGAGGAGGCGCCGGTGGGTTTGGAAGCGCTCTGGGTGAGTTCGGTGCAGACGGGTGGGGAACCACTGAGCTACCCCCAGAGCCAAGCCAGCCCCCCAGACTCGGGGGCTGCCGCCTCTCTGGGGCCACAAACTCACCTGTGCCCCGCCCCAGGCACCCTGGCCAGCAGGCTTCTCCACCCCGCAGGCTGCTCTGGAGCTGTGGTTCTAGCCAGGGGTGCACTGGGACCCAGGGCTTGTGAGGTCACTCCACGGGGGACGGATGGACCCACGTTGGGTGGGAAGGAGTTCAAGGGCCAAGAAGAGGCTCTTATCTGAGGCCACCAGTGTGTGTGCAAGAGCCTGCTACGTAAAGGGTCACCTCCCCAGACACAACTGCGCCGCAGGTACAAAGGCCAGACGCGCGAGGAGCGCTGGAGGGGTTCTTTTTACCTCCTAATGGACTTCCTTCCCGCTGCCTCTCTCTCAGCCCACTGACAGATGGCTGTGCAACCTCCAGCCCCCTTCTCTGTGCAGTGTCACAGCACCTTGCCATTCGGTCCCCTGCCGAGGGCCACAGGGTCAAGAAAGGCTCCTGTTGTCCTCTGGGGGTGGAAGGAGAGGCACCGCCTGCAGCTCTCCGCTACGCCTGGCTCCCGACCCGGCTCACCCTTCCCTGCGAGCACCGTGTGAGGCTGTCACTCCAGTTCGCTCGGTTCCGTCAGGTCGGAGCCGGGGGTGACCTCGCGGGCTGGCTGGGCTTGCTTTCGTGGGCAGCCAGCACACGGTAGGGGACAGTTAAGCACTCAGGGAGGGTGAGCTGCTCTGCCCCTCCGCTGCGCCCCCGTGCCAAGCGCGCGCTCCCCATCTGGGGCACCAGGGTGCCACCATTGTCTTTGCAGTAAAGCCGTTGCTGCGCCTGTGAAGGCTGCAGCTGTTGTTATGCAGGGGGACAGCAAGCCACGGTCCCTCAATAGTGACACCACTGGTCTCGGTCTCAGAGACCTGGGCTCACATCCCAGCTGTGTGATCCGGGCGGGCGACTCGCTTCCCGAGGCTCCGCTTCCTCGTCTGCCGGGGGTTCCGTTAACAAGGCCAGCCCGGGCGGAGTGAGCGCCGACCACACACCAGGTGTGGACTGAGTGTGTTAGAGACATCGCCTGGTTCCACCCTCTCAACCGCATAGTGGGAGGCAGTCATAGTGTCCCCACCCTAGAGGCGAGGAAACCGCTTCTCAGGTTATCTGACGTCCCCAAGGTCCCACGGTCCGTGAGGGACAGGGCTGACACAACTCACCCCAGACCTCCTGCTAAGGTGCCTTCCGCGGGAATAGTTGAGCATTTTAGACAAGCAGGTGCCCTTCCACATCTTAGGGACATTAGTTGATGGAAACCAGGGTTTCATGTCCCCGAAGAGTGTGGAAGGGTCGGGGGAGGGCTTCAGGGTTTAAATCTCATGTCTGAAGCCACACAGCTACTAAGGGTGGAGCCAGGATGTGAGCTCAGACCGGCCTGCCGGGAAGTCAGCACTCACGATGGCCGCACCATTCTGCCTAGCCGTAGAGCGCGTGCACGCGGACGTGTGCGCGCATGCCTGTGCGCAGACCTTGCAGGGTCTGACCCATGTGGACTCGGTGAACGTTATATAGGTGTGCACCATTGACTCTGTTACCCACAGGGGCTAGAAATGCAGCGCAGGAAGAGCCCTGCATGCACGGTGTCCTAGGAGGGGGAGGGGCCCAGAACAAAGGGGCTTAGGGCCAACTTGAATGGCCTCCCAGTTTTGCCAAAGGCCCTGGGTCCGAGGGTCCCCTCATCTCCAGTAAATTAGAGTTGTGGTCATTCCGAATGGAATAGAGTAGGAGGAACTCACGTGACACAGGGACCACCATCTCCTTCATCCAGGAGCCTGCAGTGGATTGGAGCTCTAGAACAGACGAGGTCCAACAAGTAAGATCACAAACTCACCCTAGAGAAAGTGCTGCACACCCCACTGCTGAATGTCACTGCAGTCCCCCTCGAAGTGCTCCCCTTGGGAAGCCGTGCGCCAACGCCAGAGCCTAACCCGCCCTTCAAAGCAATTTTGGAACTCTTTTTCTGGAGTGGCCATCAGAGCTGTCATCATACCCAGAATCTGACAGGTAAGTTCTCCACCTTGCCACTGGGCACTTACGTGGGCAGCGCTGTAGAACAATGCGGTGAGGTGTCACAGCCTCTCCCGTCTTATGTCACTTAATCTTCATGTTCATCCTGTGAGGTAAACATTGTCTCTGGTGCATCTGTGAGGAAACGAGGCTTAGTGATGCTGAGTAACTTACCCAAAGCCACCCAGCTAAGCTTTTAATTCCACGTCTGTGTTCTCGTCCCCAAAGCGATACGACCCTGCTCTCGGCATCCTAGAGTCCAGTTGGGCAACGAGATGGAAGTACATTAACATATATAAAGAGTGCACCTGCTAGTACACAAGTAGGCCCTGCTCCTGAGCCTCAGAACCCCAAGTTCACCTGGGACGCGCTGCTCTCCCTGCGTTCTGCCCTGAGGTTCCAATACTGTCTAATAGGGCTGGCCTGCAGCACCAGACTTCGCTGATAGGTGTCGCCGCTGAGCCACCAGCAAGTCCCTGAACCTTAGGGGTCCAGACATCAGCGAATCGATTTGTTCCTAACAGCTTGTCAGTGAAGCATCCACCTACCATGTTTGCTTGTAATTGGGTTTTCCCTGCAGCTCAAATGTGTCTACAGGTGCTGAAGGGCAGCCAATAAAAAGAGCAATAAGACGTCACTGGCTTGAGCACAGATTCTTAGGGAGGGAAGGTTTGAGCTGGGCTTTGAAAGGCACACGAGTCATTTCCATGTGAGCGTAATTGTCCCAGGAGCCGCGTCAGGCGACTGTTGCGCGAGCGCGAGGGCCTTCTCGCAAGTGGGGGGACTGCTCTCTCTCTCTGCCACCTGAAAGCTACAATTGAGACTGACTGGGCCATCATCTGCTCGTGTGCAGCACCTGCTCATGTGCCTGCTGCTGCAGGAGACATTTCAGGCACCCTTTCCCCGAATTCTCAGTCACCCTGCAGATCGCTACTGAGTCCACTTTGCAGCAGAAGAAACTGAGGCCCAGGGAGGTCTCATGACTGGCCCCAGGTCACACAGCTAGTAAAGGGTTGAGGTGGAATTGGAACTTGTCTGTGTGTCTGTACGTCCATGCTTTCTAGCTTCTACCCTGACTCTCACCTCTGTGCCTCTGGCCTCCACGTGTCCCTGTGGCATGGGGGCCTCGCCCTGCCCGTCTGGGCCTAAGACAGGTTTACCGGGGGCCAAAGGTGCTTCCTCTGTGCCACAGCGAAGGAGAGGAAGGCCTGGGGAGAAGGCGCAGCAGGGCGGGGGGGCCCTGTCCGAACCACGGCGAGCAGACAGGCCCGTGTGAGCCATGCCCTGGAAACGCCCCCTCCAGAGTCCATTTCGGTCAGCGTCTCTGCTGTTACATGGAGCAGTCGTTTGGCTGTAGGTGTCAGGGTGGGCTCATAAAACTGGGATCCAGTCTAAGCTGAGGGGGAGGGGGAGAGGGGGAGGTGCTGGCCGTGTTTACAGGTGCTGCTGGGGTAAAAGGAGCGATTGGTCAGCTGCCCGCTGCTGGCGGCTGGTGCGCGGGAGGCTGGGCCAGGTCCCCGCGCCTGCGGCTCCGAGCTGCCTCCTCATGTGCTGGGAGAGCTGCCGCCAAGGCTTTCTCTGCTGTTTGGAGAAGCTAGGACACTGTTTGGGGACTGTTTGCAGTTGGGACCAGGCTGGTCTTTAATCAGCAATGAGTCATTGTTTCCAGTGTGTCAAGCACCGGGCTAGATGTTTTTATCAGTTTTTTAAAACTAATTTTCTCACCGAATTCTTATCCCTGCTTTACAGATTGGGAAATCAAGGCTCAGAGAAGTTGCCCAAGGTCACAAAGCTAAGAGATACGAGAGTCAGAATTGGAACTCAGGTGTTCTGTGTTAGCACCCCTGCACCTTGCCTGTCCTTGGCTAAAGAATTTGCTGAGGAGAGGGGCAGGAGAATTAGGTGCCCTATGACCTTGACCTGGGACCTGCTGTGAACACATACAAAGGTGTATCTGTAAACTATTTCATCATTAACCAAAAAAAAAAAAAAAAAAAAGGAAGATAAGAGAAACTTTGCATTCCCCCAAATGCAGCCATGTTATCAAATGCTCATTTATACCCTTTTCAGTATACCAACATGAACCTTTTGGAATCAAAATAAGCTCTTCTTAATCCACTTTTAAATTTCTTAACTAAAAAGAACTACAGATTTGCAAAAGACACACGCATGCGCATGCACACGGCTAAAAGGCTTTTGCATTGTCCTCCAAATCTTCATTTTTCTGAACTGTGTGTGCACCCCCGTGGTCTAGGGGTGTCCAACTCTGTGGCTTCCCTGGGCCTCGCTGGAAGAGCAACTGTCCTGGGCCACACGTACAATATATTCACACTGACGATAGCTGATGAGCTAAAAAAGATAAAGAAAAAAGGAAAACTATCGCAGGAAACATCTCATAATGTTACGCATTTGTGTTGGTCGCGTGCAGCCTGTGGCCATGGGTTGGACACGCCTGGTAGATGTTCACAGGCCGTAGGACCTTCTAACTCGGGCGGGTCTTGCTGACTGGCTCTTTTCCTAGGACCTGAGCCTGACCAGGGTCTGTCCCCACAGGACACTGGCCAGGAGGTCCAGGAGCTGCCCCTGGCCACAGCCCCGGCCCTGCGGCACCCCCAGCAGGTGGAGTCCCCGCCCTGTTGTGGCAGAGTGTGCCGGCCACCTTGGCCGTCCTTGTGGGGAGCATATGGGACTGAACAGATGGGCTGGCACGAGCGCCCCGAGCTAGAGCCATACAGGCAGGAGTGGCGCTGGGCGAGGGAGACAGAGAGATGGACAGCGGAGACGGTCAGGCCCTGGGATTGGAGCTGGCCCTGCATGGGCTTTGGGCAGGGTGGTGCAGGGGCGTGCAGACAAAGGCGCACAGCCTCGGCGTTAGTCAGTAGCCCTGCATGGAGGGTCTCACCCTCCCAGGGCCCCTTCCCAGTGCGTGGTGGCGGCGCTTAAGGCTGTCCCAGTGGGGGCTGAGGGACGTGCCTTCGGGCGCTGGACTTGGGCGCCTAAGGCCTCCGTCAGAGCGCTCCCACTCCCCGATCCTGCGTGGCCCTGGGCCCCGTCGCTACGCCTCACCCCCGGGGCTCCCCTCTCCCCACAGCTCAAATGCGATCGCCCATCTGCCTACAAACACTAATCGTTTGAGTTTGAGCAAACCAGACCCAAAGGCACTACAAAGAGATGACATCACATGTCCACTCCAGGGACCGATTTTATTTCAGGGCTGGAATTGGTTTGCTCTCACGTGGGCGGCTTTCTGAAGCTGGACTAGTAGAGCAGCTGCCCAGAATGTGGCGTCGACAGCCGGCAGAAGGAAAAGCTTGGGGGGCTGGGGGAACGTGGCTCAATCCGGGGGTGAGAGGGGGCGTTCCCTCGCTCTCCGAGGTGTGCAGAACCAGCAGGTGGAGTTCAGCTCAGTTGTGCGGCAGTTTTCTCATAATTAAATCTGCCTTCAAAGGGGATGGCCGACCTTCTATGGTGGGGGGCACCCCGTCAGGGCAGGTGCCCCAGCCACGGCTGAACCCCCACCTGGTAGCGTGCTGGAGAAGCTGTCCAACCACTGCTCCGTCCACAGCTTTGTGGAAGAAGCTTGTTAGTGACTGGAAGATGCGATTCCGGCGCTGTCGCATTCCGCGTTCCTGGCCTTTTGCAGGATGACTTGTCATTCAGAGAGGCTGTGTGAGGTCAGCGGTAGTGCGCGCGGGACGGGAAGAGGCGGGGGCTGCCGTGGAGCTGGGTCAGTAAGCGTCTCTGCCAGCTGCTCGGGGGCCATTGTCCTGCGTGACCACCTGAGCTGGACAGACAGCGTGTCCTTCCACAAGTGCCAGCAGGGCCTGGCCCTGCCAACCAGTCCTCCTGGCTCGGTGGGGCGGAGGGAGGAGGTGCAGGAGGTGACTGAGGTGTGATATGGGGCATTTCTCCGCTGGCATGTCGGAGAAGCCCGGCATCCCGAGGCCTGAAACGAGGCTCGTGCTGGGTGGCGGGGACGGCAGGCTGTGTGCCCGAGTATCACCCTGTGACCACGTGCCGTAGGTTGTCTTTCTCCTGAATGGCTTCACACGCCGACGTTGGTGGCGCATCCTCGGAATGGAAGTGTCTTCGGCGTAATTACTGTTAATTGCTCAGACGATTCCGGAAACTCATCCAATTAAGAGAAAGTTATTAACTTTATAAAATATCGCAGGCGTCCCACGGTGCCCTGTGTAGATGGCATAGCAGTTGGAGAGGCAGAGACAGCGTGAAGTACCGTGCAGACGAGGATGCTGCTGCTTTCTAAAAACGTGACAGCATTGACACCGCGGGGGGGTTGCCGGTCGGTGGGGCCGGAGGCGCTGGGCAGTGGCCGAGACGCAGGGTTTCCCAGCTGCGCTTCCCCGGAGGGGCTCGCTGTGCCGGTAGCTGAGGCGGCCCCAGAGCTCAGGTGTCCCCAGCTCCTTGGGCCCCGACAGCAGGCTCCTGAACCAGCAGTGTGACTTTTCAGTGTCCACTTAACCTCTCTGGGCCTCGAGTTGCTTCTCTGCCCAGCGGGCCCTCTGGCCTCCTAGTGCTGGCATGTGGGAGCAGTGCACGGGCGTCAGTGAGTAGTGGCTGCATGATTGCTGGACTTGTCGCTGTAACTGGGACCGCGTCCGTTAGGACGTGTGAGGTCCCACAACACGAGTCCCTGTAGTACCGTTACTGTAGGATTAGTCATGGCTGGGCTGTAATTTTTTAAATAAACATTTTAATAGCGTGTAGCATACCCCGTAAAAGTGTCCAAGGACACAGGGAGCGCGTGCGCGGCTTGACGATTCCTCACGACGCGAGCCCATCTGTACAGTCCTCGTTTGCCTCAAGAAATGGACCCGCACAGCCCCCAGGGCCCCCCCACCGGGTTCCCCTTCCGTCATTAGCTTCCTCGTCGGTGAAGAAGCATCAACTCGAATTGTGCAAAGGGTGCCCTTCCGGGGGTCAGACTTGTCTGGCCTTGCGTCGTGGGATGTGTTCATGTGCGACTCATTCATTAAAGACCCGAGCAAACCCAGATGCCCATCCGCGGTAGGACAGGTACAAGGAACCACTGTCCAGCCACGGAGCGCAACAGGCCACGTGCCCCCGGGGCCGCAGAGCCTCCACGAGGACTCAGGACTGTTGGTCAGCACGCAGGCTGAGCAGAGATGACTAAATTCTTGCCCCACCCCGTGGCCACCGTCCGCAGCCCCCGTGTCAGCCCCAGCAGCAGCGTGTCCCCAGCCCCGGCTCTCCTGTAGGCAATGGGCCTGGGGACTTTATGGACTTGGGGACAGTGCCAAGCCCTGCCCAAGTCCAACGAGACAATGAGAGGTGTGAGCATTACTGCCTGTCGCTAGAGGCATGTCAGTGAAACACTGGAATTGACCAACCGAACTGATGATGACCCCAAGGTCCTCTCCTTTGTGATTCCGTGAATCACGGGATTGCCATGTTGGACACCCTGAAGGTCCAGGCTACTGCCACAAAGCCTGGCAGTGGGACAACCTCAGGGCCACCTCGATTAGACAGAAACAGTGAGCTGGCCGCTGGTCCTCACTCCACCGTGGACAAGCCCCCAGTGGGGAGAGGCAGTGCCCGCCAGGGTGTGAGGGGCGGGCCCTGGGGCGGGCATGGTGACCTTGGGTCCAGCGCCTTGGCTTCCCCTCCCCCGACCCTGATGCAAGTCAGTGGCCTTGACTGTCAGGCCGCCGCCTCTGTCCCAGCTCCTCTGCCCATCAGCCTGCGTGACCTTGAGCTTGGAGCCTGGGCTTCTGAAGTCCCACAGGAGCAGTGACTCCTGCGTCCTCAGGAGAGTTTTAAGAATCAACAACAGGGTGCTGGGGGGGGAGGGGGAGGCGAGAATCGGCTGAGAGAAGCCGGAGATGAAGAGGCTGCACCACGCTGGGGGCGCAGGCGGGGCTGTACACCGCCCCCGGCCCTCGCCGCGCCCCCCGACTGGTTCAGTCTGTCCCTCCCAGCCGGCCGGCCTCCCGGCGACTCCCCCGAAGCCCCGGGCAGTGTGTCCGCGCTCTCCCGCGGGAAGCGCAGCGGAAGTCGGCTCCCTGGGGCACCAGGGGACGCGGGACGCCGGGCGGGCGGGGCGGATGTCCGGGAGCTTGCGGCCCGCCCGTGCGGAGAGGTCGGATGGAGAAGCGTCCGCGCTGGCCTGCTACCTGAGAGCGTGCTGGGAGGGAGGGCTGCAGGTGGCGCCGGGCCGGTGAGGCGCGGGCCCTGGCGGCGGTGGCGGGTGCCCGACGTCCCCGCGCCTCCTTCCCTCGCCCTGTTGCAGGGAGGCGGCAGGAGGAGTCGTGACTGGTAGCCACAGAAGCTCCCCTTCACCCAGGTAGCCCCCAAGTTCCCCCAGAGCCTCACCCCATCCCTGCAGCCAGTCAGGCTACAGCCAACAGACCTCGGTGGCACCCCACCAAACTTCCCACTTTTGGGAGACGGGGGCAGTGGTGGGGTGTGCCCTGCAGGCCTGCTCCCCGCACCCCCGGGGCGCGGGCAGGAGGCAGCGGGGAAGAGCAGCCTCAGCCCGGAGCCCCTGGGACGGGTTATATTTGGATGCTAAAAGTCGTGACACATCCCCGGGCGGACCCCTCCCCCGCCTCCGTCCTCACCCAGGGAGGGGCTGGCTCATATTTAGGTCTGCCCCCCCCCCCCAGGCATCCCCTCCGGAAGCAGAAGCTCTTTTAATAGCTGCCAGCCCCAAGCACTGAACGAACGAGCTGCTGTTTGACTTTTTGGTTTCTCGTTCTTGGCGGAGGGTGTGAGCAGCCTCAGCTAATTAGGGGTCCCCTCTCACAAAGCACCCCATTATTTGAGCATGGGGATGAGAAGAGAGCACCCTGCCCTTTGTCAGGGCCCCCCTTCACCTTTCCCTTCAAAGCGTCTGCCTTCCCTGAGAAGGTTGCTTTCTTGTTCAAGTTCACCTCTTCTGGGAAGTCTTCCCAGGTACACCCCTGCCTCTGACCGTCTCTGCGTATGTGACAGTGTCCTTGACTCTTCCTCGGGGCTGCCTTCCGTGTGTCCCCTACATCAGCACTGCAGGGACGCCAGTCTCCTGTTTGGAGTCAAAGGATGTGAGGGCTGGATTGACCACGAAGGGTGAGCGAGTGGAATCTGAGTGTAGGGGGCGTGGGGGGAAACACGGAAAAAGAATGCACCGAATTGGAAGATGACTTTGGGGGTACGCGATCCTCAGCAGCCCATCCATGGACCTTAGGCCACCTAGCTCAGTCGCTTTGACTCAGAGACGCTGAGGCCAAATCAGAGATGGAGAGTGACTCACCCAAGGTCACACAGCTGGCGAGTGGCAGGACTGGGACTGGAACCTGCCTGGGCTGCTGCTATCAGCACTGCCCTGCACTGAGTCTTTGTAGGCTCCTCCCCAGGCCACGGGCCTACAGGGCCCAGGGCAAGGGGCTCTGCTCGTCTCGATGGCGACCAGTGACTTCTCCGCAAAGATAGGCTGGCTGGCTGGGTCCTGGGCACACGAGGCCTCGAGTGTGGAAGGCGGAAGGCGGGACAGTGGGGAGCGGGCTGCACAGTGTGGTCCTGGAAGTGGACAGTGGCAGGGGCGTCCCTGGCCCCCTCGCTCCTGACCATTCCCGAACGACCAGCTTCCTCTGACAACTACCTCCGCGTCTGCAGCCCCGGGGGCTGACCCAGAGCAGGGCTGTTTATGTTAGAGCTGGGGGCGGGGAGGCAGGGGGAGGAAGCCGGCTGGGGGGGGATGGATGGCGTGGTGCTGATGTGCAAAGTGAAAATAGAAACCTTCCAGAAGGATGGGAGACACCTGCCTGGTCTGATGACACGGCCTGAGCCGCAGGGAATGATCCCTTTCAAACACTGGCGAGCCGTGGGGCTTGGCGGGCGCCGGCAGAGCAGCGAGGGGCTCGCTGAAAGCGCTAGAAGCCAGGAAGGGCCCTGTTGCTTGAGCATCACTGGGCTCAGTTCTCTCTGGAGTTTTCTGAACACCTGCTGTGTGCGGAGCGCTGTGCTTGGAGCAGGGGACCACTGAGAAATGAGCAAAGGTGGCTCTCCGAGACCTCACGTCCGGTGCAGGGACTGGAAAACTCACAGAACGGCTCCGGGTCAGCCAAGGCCAAGGTGCCGCCCAAGTGGTGTCCTGGGGCCCTGGGCAAAGGCACGTCCAGCTGGGGGAGCTGGCGCACGTCTTAGAAAGGACGCAGTCAGTCCTAGAGGGTGAGTAGGACTTCCTGGGGCAGAGGAAGGGGGACAGGGCTGGAGAGGGACGGACTTGAAGTTGGCACTGCTGTGTGAAGTGACCCGGCCGGTCAGGAGGGAGGGGAGGAAGACGGAGGGAAGGCTGTCTGCCGGGCGCTGGGAAGGTCCTGCTCCTCACCAGGACGGCCAGCGCGGGCGAGGAGCGGTGGGGCGGGAGGTGAGTCAGTGTGACTGCTCCTACCTGTGCAGTACCTGTGCTGAGTGCCTCCTGGAGGCCGGTGCTGGGTCCTCCTTTTGGGCGATTCCACGGTGATCACACGCAGGCACGGCCCCTGCCCTCATGGAGCTTGGGGTCCAGGGAGATGGTCATTTATCCCCAAGCCACTGTCAAGAGGCCCTGTGACAAGACGGACATGCGCGTGCCCTGCTCCCAGAACTCTGCCTCGGGGCTGGCCTGCTGGCCCAGGTTCTCAGAGGTCAGGGGCCCAAAGAAGCCGTCCTGGCTGAGATTGGAAGTTGGGGAGAAGGCAGGAAGGCGTACCCCAGGTCAGGGAACGGGTCTGCTGGGACTGCGGGCGGCCGGGGGGACGGGAGCGGTCACCGTGGGGAGGCCGAGAAGAGGCAGCCCAGAGTGGCCCAGGGGCGCGCCGGCCGCGTGGGGCATTCTGCCGTCGTGGTGGGGAGCTGGCCACACTGTGGGCGGGAGCCCCCTTCCAGTGCTACTGGGGTGCCGGGAGGGCAGCTCAGTGGGTCCGTGCTCCCCAGAGGGTGGAAACAGTGGGGACCTGCACAGGCTCTGGCTCAGGCTTTCTACCTGTGGGAGTTCACCTTACAGAGATGGAAGTGTCCATACAGCGCACGCGTGCAGAGACCTACTACGCGCCAACCCTTTCTCCGCGGTATTTGTTACAGTGGCAGCCTAGAAGCAACTGAGATGCTTAGGACCTAAGAACTGGCCAACAGTGGCTGTGGATGCGTGTAGCTGAACGCCGGGCCCCCCTCCGGAGTCGGGGCAGCTTTGGGGGAACCTCCAAGGGGTCTAAAGTGGGAAAACGACAGCAGGGAAGCAGGGGCAGAGTTTGCAGGGGGCTCCTATGGGGGGGTCCGTGTGGGCAGACCTAACCCCTCCACCACCCCTTCGCCCCGAATCTGCCCGGTCCAGCCCCAGAGTCCTAGCTCCTGTCACCACGTTTGGGACCGAGAGGAGAGGTCGCCCCTGGAAGCTAACGGGAGACGGCTGTTGACAAGGTCTCTTGACGCAGCAAACCCGGAGGGCACGATGGCAACTCCTCCGCCCACCCGACCTCTGGAGGCCTGGGAGGTGTGGCTGTGGTGTGTGGGTGGCAGGGGACACTTTGCGCAGAACCCGTAGCTGGAGAAGTAGCTGCACGGGGCGGGGGGCGGGGGGACCGGCCTGCGGACTTCCCTGTTGACTCCACGGCAAGGCGCGGAGCAGCCACGTGACTCGTTGGCGTGAAGATCGCCCCCAAACGAGCCATTGGAACCACCACCTCCCCTGTCCCCCAGCGCAGGTCTGAGGCTCAGGGGCACCCGGGCGGGGCTTCCGGCCGCCCTGCTTTGACCTCTTACGGCCACAAAGAGCGCGAAGCCCGTCTTCCCGGCCGTCAGACGTCGTAGCTCCCACATCCTTCCATTCAGCAAACGCTGTACGTGAAGTGAGACGGCAAACCAGACGCCCAGAGGGTTACCCGGAGCCCCCCACCCGGAGGGCGTTACCCGGAGCCCCCCACCCGGAGGGCGTTACCCGGAGGCCCCCACCCGGAGGGCGTTACCCGGAGCCCCCCACCCGGAGGGGGTTACCCGGAGCCCCCCACCCAGAGGGTGGGTGAAAAATAGAGTCGTTTGTGCTCTCCCAGATCATTAAGAAAACACGAGCAGCCAAACAGCCATGTGGGCGGAGAGCAGGACCGAGCTTGCAGAAGGATCGGGAGTTGCAAGAACCGTTAAAAATCAAATCAAGCTCATTTCCGGCCAAGATGGCGGAGCAGGCACGCGCTGTGCTCACCGCCTCCCGGGCCAGTCAGCGTCACAGCTGAAGGGCAGAACCGTCCCTGCGGCCCGCCTGTGGCCTGGCTGCACCGGAGCCCTCCAACCACGGGCGTACCGAAGGAGCCGTGCCGAGACGGGTGGGGGGCAGAGACGCACATGGCCTGTCCCGCATCCGCATGTGACCGTTGAAGATTGAGGGGGGGATATCTCAGCTGGGGTCCCTGGAGGAGTGAGGGACCCCAGCCCTACACCAGGCTCCCCAGCCTGGGGTTCCACTGCAGGGAGAGGAGTCCCGCAGCTTCTATCTGTGAGAGCCAGCAGAGCGTGCGGCAGGATTTAAACGCAGGCTGAGTGACTTTCTCCAGGAGGCCACCGAAGCCGTGGGCGGAAGGGAAGGTGTCCCAGCCTCCCGCTCTATCTCTGCCCCTCCAAGTTCACGGGGACGTCTTGTGGGGACGGAGAGACACCCAGAGAGAGTGGGCACCCCCGGCAAACCTCGGGGAGCAGTCCGCCCAGCAGCTGTGAGCACTTGGGGAGCAGCCGCGTCCCTACGGCACAGGACGGAGAGCCGAGGACAGGGACGGGCAGGGACCGTGCTCACGGCTGCGTGTTCTCAGCTCCTCCAGGCCCCGCCGACCTTGGACGAGGAGACTGACTCAGGGAGATGAAGTGACTGCCCGGCCCCCTCTTGGCACAGCTGGAAAGGACCCACGCCGGGGGTCAAGTCCACGTCTGCCTGGCCCCAGCCCATCCATGTTCCTGGGGCCGGAGCTTGACCTAAAAGCAGAACCGCCTGCCCCAAACCTCTCATCTCTCGCGGTCACCCGAGACCTCGCGGTCACCTGAACGCCCACGGCCCCCGAACGCCTGCCTCCTGTCATGTTGCAGGTGACTCTGACCTAACGGAGAAATCGTCCGACAAA
Source organism: Lyroderma lyra (assembly GCA_004026885.1). NCBI lineage: Eukaryota > Metazoa > Chordata > Mammalia > Chiroptera > Megadermatidae > Lyroderma > Lyroderma lyra. Next base: position 16,423 of record PVJL010017882.1, read on the forward strand.
GACCGACCCGGAGCCCTGGGCTGAGCGGGGCCGGGCGGCGGAGGGAAGGGACGGCGGCCGAGGGCACCTTTGTCCTGCCGCGTGCCGCGCTGGGCTGGGTTCCGTGTGACTGTGCGGGACGTAGGGGCTCTGTGTCCGCTGCAGAGGGGCGCACTCTGGGGGCAGGGACAAGGACGTGGGGGGCCTCGTGGAACATTGATGAGCCCAGCCCTGCCGTGGAGCAGGGTACAGGGGACACGCAAAAAGCCATGGGGCTCTGAAACCTGGGCGGGGGGCAAGCAGAGGGAGGAGGGAGCTCTGCACCTGCTGGGGGCTCCATAGTCAGAGCCCCCCAACCCTACAGCCAGCAGACTGCCTGTGCGCCCGGCCGGGCGGTGACAGTCCCCAGAGCCCCTGCCTTAGGTCCCCGTGGCAGGGAGCCCTGGATGCCAGGGTGGCAGGGCGGGCCGCCGGGCACAAGGGACCTTCCGTTTCCATGTCTGGCGCCTCTGTCCTGAGCTCCTGGGACAGTCAGGCTACCTGGTGTCGCACCTCACCTTTCCCCGGAGCCCTGGGAGCAGCGCTAGGACAGGAAGGTGGCGTGGGGAGCGGGCTCCTGCGCACAGGCCCGGCCCACCCCACTGGGGCATGAATAAATAAACAGCCGCAGTAATGAGCCCCGCAGCTCCCCGGCCAGGGGAGAATTCCTTCAAAAGCCGGAGCCCTGGGCGGATTCATTATTCAGGAGCCGCAACCTCCAAGGTGGGGCCTCTGTTGTTTGTTAGGAGGTAACCAGGCCTCCGAG
>PVJL010017883.1:0-17303 GCA_004026885.1 Lyroderma lyra
ACCCTCCTGGTAGCAGCTTAATCTCCACATGTATACAGAGAGACTTGCCCCCATGCTGTGGATTATTTATCTTTCTTCACACCATTTCTTTATGTACATCATTTCTTTATAGACATAATGGTGAAGCATTTTCTATTTTAAATCTACCTTATGCTTATGTACATTATATCATTAGACTATCATAGCAGTCATAAGAAACCTATCTTTACAGATAGGTATTCAGTAAAACATTGAAGTCCAATTATTAAAAATGTTGAATAATAGCATTCTAATTTTTATTATAAAAAATATGTTTAGAAGTTTTTAAATTGTAAACACTCTTTGGAAAGCATAAAAATAGCTACAAGTGTCATCCACTTGTGATGGTCTCCATTACCACTGGTCATTGTAATTCTTCTGAAAGAAAAAGGACCAAAAAAAGGTAATTCTCAGGCAAGTGGGGAAATTTTCTGCTTTCTTTCATAGGCTTTCTTTTTCTCTTTCTTTTGAAAAATCTTTTGACAAAGAAAGTGAAATTTTTCCTCAAAACCTTTTGTCTCTATGTATTTTATTTTATTTGTATATGGAAACATACTGTCCTAGTCTTTCTCATCTGCCTCTAATAAGAAAAACACTTTTCTTTTTCCTTTGCATTCTCTTGCTCAATTCTTTCTTTTTTTTTTTCCAATTCAATACACATGTATTGAGAGCCCATTAGGCAGAGTAAACACTTCAGGAAGTAAAAGTTAAGCATTTTCCTTCCAAGGATAATATTTGTAATGACTCCCCTTGTCCTCAGCTCCATCCTCCAAGATGCCAGCCAGATCCACGGGTGTGACCTCCCATGTGGAGTTGAACATCCTAGTTTCAATATTTTCTCTTCACTCGTCCTCACTGGGTTTTGAACGGGGGCCAATTCTACTGGAAAGTGTATAAGTCTCAGACTCAGATCTAGGTTTCATGAAGTCTCCCAACCACTCTGGGACCTGCTGGCTGAGGAGGCAGTAGACCAGGAAAATGAGGAAGCCCTGAAGCTATCGGTAATGGGGAAGCGTTAGGCCATGACGCGGCAGCGGGGCCTACTCAAGTCTTTCTTAATGTGCCAGATACAGCACTTTATGTGCGTGGTTTTATTTCATCTACACACAACCCCATCCAATAAGTATTATTATCCCAATTTTACAGAAGACAAAACTGAGCCTTTGAGAACTCCAGTGCCAAATGCGTAGTCACAGGGTGAAATCATGGTTTGAAACTCAGGAGTCTACTCCAGAATTCATATTCTTAAAATGACATACTGAAATCTGAAACATTTCTACAAATGTTGAAACTTATTCTTTTCCTCTATACCTGCAATTTCTATTCATTATAAACGGAATAAAAAATTTTATTCTGTTATATAGTGAAAAAAGAAATGCTAATTTTAAAACCTTTTCCTCCTGTGTTTCAACATTTATTCTGTACATTTTCCAATTAAATTTCTCTCTCGGTTGCAGAACTAGACTGAAAGAATATGCTTTTGGCAGGAATGCTACCGTAGGCAGAAAAAATAGGGCCTCAGGGAGAGAAGGGGGAGGAAGGGAAGGAGGAGGTGGCGGGAGACAAAGAAAGGAGGTGATGAGGTCACCCTTAAGGAAGCTGCAGCTGCCGGACCAGCCAGAACTAGATTTCGGCAGCCAAGTACAGACCCAGGATGCCATCTTGCCACGTTAGGTGAACTTCAGCTAATTACAATGGATTATAATATCATTAGCATGGCAGCCAAGAACAGTCTCCACCCTCTGTGTTGCCATGACAGTTCCAACAAGGGCCAAATAAGGACAAGAAATGCCTCTTCCTGATGGGAAGGAGTGGTCAGCGAGGACCCGCCTAGGGCCTAGGAATGCCTATAATGCCACCCGTAAATCTTGAATATTTCACACCCTCATTTTAGGGGTAATAAATTCCTAAGCCTCTTTGTTCTGTGGACAGCTGCTTTTCTCCGAGCCTGGTGCTCTCGCTGTCTTAAGAATGTTCTTACTGTTCTTCCGTTATAAATCTGTTGCTTCCTTGGCTTAGTCAGTGTGTCCTTGAATTCTCTCCTGCCAAGCACACCAAGAACCCATTTTTCAACTACAGAAACAGACATTTTTGTCTTATTCTCATATTTCTGTTTACAACAAAAAGAATCTTATCTCATCCACTCAGGGGAAAATAAAATAAAAAAAAAGTTTTGTTGGGATGTTGCTATTAATTTATAATGATAATGTGATTTGCAAATATACAAACATGTTGGATCTGTCTGGTTTTAGAGACAATTTCTCCTATTATCCATCTCTTGGAAAACATACTGCAATAGTCTAAGGCTCAAGAGAGTACATTCTGGATTCTGTTTGACTTTTAAAATTTCTTCACATTGAATGTGTCTTGTCTTTGGAATTTATTGATCACAACTAAGTATTACAGAGAACAGCCATATTTGGTAAGCTAGAGCTCTATCTGAAAAATTCCACTGCAGTTCTAACTCTAAGCAGGCATTATAGGCAAATGCTTTTAAATTAGGGGTCACTGACTTGGCCTTTAGCCATTTCAATTGTCTACATTTGTTTATCAGAATTCCAAAAGTTTTCTCCAAGGTTATCAGCCACTACTTGCAGAACTTTTAACGTCACTTCCAACAAAATTATTTGCTTCTGTAAGTTTCATTTCTTACTAATATTCTCTGTACATTTATATGCATTCATTCATTTAATCTAAAGGTACATTAAATTTGCGGGAGCTTTCTTGTTGTTTAAGCCCTCATCCTTACTTAATTATTTAAAAATCCCTACTGTGTTAGGCATACCGAACAAATTGAAGACTGTGTCCTCTCGTATCATCAGATCACTTCACCATATATCACTATGGTAATTCTGTACTTTTCCACTATAGTATGTGTCACTCTTTGCCATTATGAACACGTAAATATCATGCATTTGAGATCTCAGCTTATTTCTAGGTGCAGAGAGGATAGAAAGAGAAATACAACATGATTTTCACCCTCACTATAGAAAAAGGGAAGATCATTCTTGAAACCACTCACTTAAGTGCTGTGAGAGATGAAGAGGAAGGGAAGCAAGAGTGGACAGTGGAAATGGAAGGCTTCTCAGTGGAGACTGAATTTGGGGAAATATTTGTGGGGAGGGAGAATGGGGTGAGAATACATCAAGGTCAGCTGAAGAGCAGGATCAGCAAGGAAGAAAGAAGACCACATGGTACAGACACCAATTAAGTATAACATCAAAGGGTGGGGAATATTCCCATTTGTAATCCTGCTTGTCTCCTAGAGAGTCAAAAATAAGTACTTTGCCTAATACCAGGGGTTGAGTGGAAGAAAGGCTAGAGCCAGGGCTAGGACTAGAGGGATGTTGGATGTGTCTTGGGCCTAGAACAAGACAGACCAACAGAGGTAAGGTTTATGATAGATAAGGGGGCTCCTGAAAAGGAGAAAGAGCAGCTCTGGGATCCATAGCAGTCCTCTCAACCAGGGCCTTGAGCACAAGATGCTCAGGGTTGAAGAGCACACAAAGGCCAGACTTGCATGAGACCTAAGGGCAAGATGCTAAGGAATTGTACAGCAATTGTTAAGCAAACCGTCTAGTAGATGGAGATGCAGAATATCTGCCAGTCAAGGTGTATCTGTCCCTCCAGGACCTTAGGAGAGAGGAAACAAGGATGATCCAGTGCAGAAGTAGGGCCAAGCAAGATGTGCCACATAAGAGGTCCTATAGAATGGTTCTAAAACCAAGATGGGACCCAACATATTCCTAAGAACTCACCTAACATCTACATAGGAAGAGCAACAATTATGGGGACAGGGCCAGCTTGATAGGTATCTACCTATAGAAAGGCCTCCTACTTGGGTTTTTGTTTGTTTGTTTTATAGCTTCATTGAGAGATAATTGACATATAACATTGTATTAGTTTAGGGTGTTTAATGTAATGTTTTTGTATATAATGCAAAATGATTATCACAATCAGTTTATTAACATCCATCACTACCCAGTTACAATATTTTTTCTTGTGATGAAAACTGTTAAGATCTATTCTCTTAGCAACTTTCAAATATACAAAACAGCATTGTTGGCTATAGTCATCACATTATGCATTGCATCCTTAGAACTTACTCATTTTAAAACTGAAAGTTTGTAGTCCTTGGTCATCTTCACCCAGTTCTACTACCTCCCATCCCTGGCAACCAACCAATCTAATCTCTCTTTCAGGAGTTTAGTTTTTTCCGATTCCACATCTACTTTCTCTGTCTGACTTATTTCACTTACCATAACACATCCAAGGTCCATCCACATTGCTGCAAGTTGCAGGATTTCCTTCTTTTTATGACTGAATAATATTCCAGTGTGAGAGCTGCCCGTAAAAAAATCCAGCCATATCGCCTCTATTTTTCTTATTACATGACTGGACTTTCTGGACAGCCCTTATATAACACATTTGCTTTATCCATTCATCGCTGGACACTGAGGCATTTTCCAGGTGTTGGCTACTGGGACTATGCTGCAATAAACATGAAAGGTGCAGATATCTTTTCAAGATAGTGATTTTGTTTTCTGGGAATATAAACCCAGAAGTGAAAATGCTGGATCATATGGTAGTTGTCTCTTAAAGTTTTGAGGAACCTCCATATCATTTTCCATGACAGCTGCACAAATGCACATTCCCACCAACAATTCGCAAGGGTTCCCTTTACTTCATATCCTCACCAACACTTGTCTTTTTTATATTAATAATAGTTGTTCCAACAGGTGATATCTCATTGTGGTTTTGATTTGTATTTCCTTGATGATTAGTGATACCGAGCACCTGTTTACTATCGTATGTCTTCTTTGGAAGAATACCTATTCAATTCCTCTGCTCATTTTTAATCAGACTATTTTTCACTGAGTTGCATGAAATTTCTTGTATATATTTACTTCTTATCAGTTTAACGCTCTATTATTGACAGCGGGATTAGGTATAAGGTAGTGCAAACCTCTATTTGATATAACATGCTCCTCCCCAATAAGGGTACATGTTATGGAACAGTCTTAACCTACTGTGTCTTTATAGAGGGAAAGGATTTTGTAAGTGAAAAAAGCAGAAAGACCCTTTGGGCCTGAGCAGTAACATTCTCACATTAAACCGTAATTGCTGCTAATGTTTCTGTTTGCAGAGCGTTAGTTTTCATATGGACTATCACAGCCAAATTTCCAGAACAAAAAAAAAATTTTAGCTTTCTGGTATTTCTTAGGTGAAATGCAGAGCTGTGAGTGTCTTTTTGCACATAAAGAATTCTGAATTATTTGTAATTCTTTTCATAAAAATGAGGCCTTGAGTTTAGAGAGCCATACAACTTTATTAAGTGCCAATTAGTGGATGCCAATTCTCCAGTGGTCTCATCTTCATTTCCTATTAGAAAGTCTCTTCACTCTTGCTAGGCTAAACAATGACAAAAAATGACTAACCTGTTTCAGTGGAATTTCTGGTTTTCAGTTTTATCTTATTTTGTTAGCAAGACATTTCTTCCTATTAATAATAAAATTCACAGAAGAAAATTGGTGAATAATTCATTTTGGCTTTGCTGTAGCTTTAAAAAAAAAAAAAAAAAAGATAGATACCCAGCAGAGCAGATTTTTAACAAGATTACTGAGCTTCTGACATTTTAGCAGAATTAAACAAAATGATTATTTAAAAAGTAATACACAGATCAATGAGTTAAAAAGAAATATTTTAGTTTCTGATTAGAGCTGGATGTACTAGCACCTCTGTCCTGAGTGTAATTAATTTTGAAGTGATTCCAAATGGCTGCCTTTCTGCTTAAAAATATATATTACAGTGCAATGCCAGGTTTTCAAGTACTATCTAAATAGTTTACTAGGAATATTGACTTAAATTCAAATTTATGATAGGTAAATGGTGTCTATCAGTTTCTGTTTAGAATTTATGTATTTTAACAAGGAACACTATTTTGGGTAATCGTGATTCTATAATATTAAAGAAGTCCCTGTTAGATCTATTTTTATTTTCTTTTTTTTTTTTATGTGGGTAGCTCTCTGGATGGGAATCGAACCCAGGCCGCAGCACTAACAGCACCAGAGCCTTAAGCCACTACACCATCAGGGAACTCCCATATTTTCTATTTTTTAAATCCTATTTGTGTTTCAGAAGCAGCTGTTTAAACCTCACATTGTACATATAAATTTTATTTCAATAACTCCATTGAAATTGTAACTTTTAAAAAATACCTTATTTTTTATAATTGCCTTTTTTCAATAAGACAGTGCATATTTAAAATACAAAAAGAGAGATAAAACAATGCACATGACAATATCAAAATGAATCAAATGAATGTTGTACAGCTGTAAAAATTCTATGGTTCAAACTGCAGCAGATATAAGAAAATGTTTCTGTTGCACTCATTACCCTTTTCTCCTATATTTTTTAAAAAACTGTTTATTATGGAAAATGTCCAATCTCTGCAGAGACAGAGAGAACAGCATAAGGAACCCCCACGTACCCAGCACCCAGCTTCAACATGTGTACAACCTGTTTCATCTCCATTCCACCGTATCACTTCACTCCCACAGGATTATTTTGAAGCAAATCCCAGACATCATATCATTTTATAAGTACCTTACACATTAGTATGTATTTCTAAAAGACAAGAACTCTTTTTTAAAAGTATAACCTTAATACAATTATTACACAATCATTAAAAAATTGATTCCATAATATCATCACATACTCAATCAGTATTTAAATTGCTCTGAAAATTATGTTGTAAATGTTTTTAATAGTTGTTTTGTTCAGATCAGGATCTACACAAAATCAACACATTTAATTTGCTTGAGGAGTCCTTTATGTCATCTTAAATCTATAGCTCCTCTTCTTTTTGTTTTCCTTGCAATGTATTTGCTGACAAACCTGGGATATTTGCTCAGTAGCTTTCCACATTCTGGATTTTGCTAATTGTATCCTTGGGCTATCAGTTGACATGTATTTGTGATTCCAGCATTTGCTCTAAAATAGTAGCTAAACCTAGAAGCTTCATCAGCTCAACCTCTGATTGATTTGGGTTGGCATGAATACAGTGTAAGAGTTTGGTTTTGGTTTTGGTTTTGGTTTTGTACTTCCATCAGGAGAATGTCAGGTTTTTTGCTGTGTGGCACTAAATTTTATTAGTCGATTCTGGTGTCAGCCTGATTCTTCCTTATTAGCTTTCAGTCTAGTATATTTAGCAGCCACTGCTGATGACTGCCTTAGATCCATATTTCAAAAGAAAAAGATCGTAACTTTTTAAAATACATTTTTAAGATTCAGGCGAAGGGTGTGATGAGTGACAAAGCTGTGCCATCTTTCTGCAGTTTGAGCATCACAAGAGTGGCCATTAAGTTGGTAGTCACGTAGCATCAGCCTGGACATTGTGAGCCAGACTTACCCTTGGAGATTGCAAGGATAAGGAAGGCCCAAGCCCCAAAGAGAAAGAGAAACAGTTAAGTCTTCAGCATATGCTGCTCTATTTGTACATAACATTTTACAAACATTTGTAGAGGGAAGAATAGAGAAACACTACTGAAATATGCCCATCCTCTCTTTCTGTTTCTTCAGTCCCTTTATTCATTAAGGCTTGAGAGTGGAAGAAATGAATAATCTCTTCTAATCACCCTCAACCTGATCATGATGGCTCATGGTCTACTTCTGACTAATACTAATAGAAGGAAGAGGGCAGAGATCAAGTGGAAGGAGCTGGGAAGGAGGGTCCAGACAAACAGCTACTAGTACATTTTGTTCAGTTGGATTTTAGTTGCCAAAATATTTTTTAACCAAACTATTTACACCCTATAAAACAACCAAACTCAATAGCATCATGAAATGTTGGGGATGAATGTATGAGTTACTAGAATCTGGCCTCAGCTCATGGCGTTGCGTGACTGCTGTAATTGATCTGTGTGAGCAAACACAATGCAGCACGGGGCGGTTATGTCAGGAAGACTTTTTCTAAACTCCTTTTCAACTAATTAAAGAGAGTGCTGAGTCCCTACAGGTTGTCTTCTCAGTCAGGTATACTAAATATGACCTTTCGTGATGATGGTAGACCCCACACACAGGCAAGTGGTCTCTTCCCAGAGTGTTTTTGATTAAGTGATGGGTGAGTGAAAACTTCCTCATTGGAAGACCATTAGCCATTTTGGGGGGTGTAGAAATTACTGCAAAGGCTCTTTAAGGCAGCATGGGAACATCAAGAAAGCATTCCAGCTGGACTGATAGAAAGATTTAGCCCTTCTGTGGTAGCTTTCATTTTGAAAATTCTTTGCAAACATTAGCTAATCCATCTTGCAATCCTTGGCGGTCAGTTATATATAGTTTGTCGGTTTAGAGTTTAGACAAAGGGAGTTGGCTTCCATCTCACATTTTTATGCCCTGGCCTGCTCCTTTTTCTGGTCTGTTTATACACTGGAATTTTTAGAAGTCAGATTCTCCTGCTAATTACTAACTTCTCAAGGCAGAGACAACTATTTTTTCTGTGTGATGAACAGTTACTAAGAACATGATCTCAAGGGCTCTGCCTCTGGGACAATAAACAGTGAAAGTAAACATTTATGAATATAGAAGCCCTGCATCATAAGCATTTTTTCTGTAATAAAAATGAACAATGGATGAGATGACTTCAAAAACATCAACACACTAATCACGACTCTGTTGACCTAGCTTGTTTTTCAGGTAATATATGGACTAGATTGGTAAGTGTTCTCCTGAAGTAATTTTATAACCCAGCAAGATCCTTAAATTCTGTAAGAGTATATAAGCAGAGTTGGTTACTAGAAAATTAAAACATACTTCTATAGATGAGCAAGCATTGAAAGATGATCTAAAATATTTCTTTTATTTTCTCCTTTGGTTGACTCTCAATTATACCTAATCCACCTGGATTGACGAGCAGGGTGGGTCTATTTTTCTCTTGTCTTACTCCTCCTTTCTACCTCAGTCCCTCAGTATGGATTGAGTGCCTAAAATGGACCACACTTTTGTAGTCGATGAGACTAGAGCTGTAAACAAAAGAAAGAGTCTGCTGTTACTGAGCTTACAGCTGAAATGACAAATGATTATAAATATCTGTGGTACAAGATCAGACAATTAAGTTCATGAACTTATCCGAGAAAAAGTGCTACACACCTCACTGCTGAGTATCACTACGGTCACCTTCAAAGTACTCCCCTTGGGAAGCTGTGCACTGATGTCAGCGCCTAGTCCACCCTTCAAAGCAATTTTACAACTCTTTTTCTGTACTGGCCATCAGAGCTGTCATCATCCCCAAAATCTGACAATTAAGTTCACGAACTGGCCACCATGCGCTTATGTTGGCAGCCCTGTACAAACAACTCTCAGTAAGGTGTCACCGAGTTGCTTGTACAGTGCTGCCAATGTAAGGAGCCCCGTTGGCAAACTTCATTGCCAGATTTTTGGTACAACAACAGCTTTCATGGCCATTCCAGAAAAAGAGCTCCAAAACTGCTGCAAAAGGTGGACTAGGCGCTGGCTTCAGTGGTTTGTTTCCCAAGGGGAGTACTTTGAAGGTGACTGTAGTGATATTTAGCAGTGAGGTATGTAGCACTTTCTCTAGGATGAGTTCACGAAATTAATTGTCCGACCTCATATACTAATGTTAAGTACATATATAATACATGCATCTATTTATGTTAATATTTAGTTATTTATTTATTTATATTTACATGTATGAATGTGTGTTAAGTGTTGATAAGTGCTGTGAAAAGGTCAGAGGTCTCAAAAATAAGGAATTTGAGCAACGACACAAGGGAAGTAAAGGAATAAGTCATGTAGCTATTTGAGGAAGAACACTTCAGAGAAAAATCAAGTGCCAAGGTGCTGTAGCAAAAAAGTACAGGAGTGTTTACAGATCAGAAAGGAGGCTGACTTGGTTGGAGCGAAGTGGGCAGAGGTAGAGCCATATAAAACGATATCAGAGAAATGAGTGTGTCTGTGTGTGTGTTTATGTGTGTGCATGCACAGAATCAAGCTTCCATCAAGCCTCACTTACTCCTGCCTCTCCTGCCATGCTTCTTCCACTGGGCTTCTGACTGTTGACAATCTGGTGGTTGTGTCTGGTTTCCTTCTTGATGGAGCCAGGCCATGGGGGTGGGGGACAAGACTAGGGGGAAAGAAGTCAGGTTCTTTAGACGCTTTTGTGTGTGTTTGTAGGAGATGGAGTTGGGGATTAACAGTGACAATAGCCTTCTGGTCAACAAAGAGCCTATAAAGCATGCACATTTTTAAAAATAATATTGGCCACCTCTTAAAGTCTAGTTTTGGTGCATTTTTATGCTTGCAATCCTTATCTCTTCTCCACCTTACCAAACACCTTCTTCTGCTATCCTACCTTAATATGAGTCATGGAGGTAGTAGAATATCTTGCTACAATTATCTTTCATACTTTTTATTCACTTATTTAAACTATACGTTAAAAGCTACAGAGTAAAACATGTGAGAAATAAAACACCAATTAAAATAAAATACCAGGTGCGTTATCGTCCCCTTCCATAAACCTTCCCTCCAGGGACCAGTATAAAACATTTCCTCTTGTACGTGTTTACCCTTATTGAAAACAAGCACCCCAATAAGTCTAACAATAAAAATGAATTAAAAAAAAAAAGAAAACAAGCACAAACTCTCTATGTTTGAGAAGTGAATTGAATTAACACCCTTCCAAGTTGCAGATATTTCAGGTCACCCCAACATCAGGCTGTAGGATTCACATAGTAGATAATACACAACATAGATCTTTTAATTTGCCAAAGTTTTGTCCAGAGTTGAGAAGAGTCAAAATTCAGAATCAGGATTTCATTATTCTGTGAAAATAATTACAAGATGATATTAGAGACTGATCCAGTTTTCTATTTCTTCATATCTTAAAAAAAAATTGGCTTGAGTAGTAGTTTGTAATTTGCCAGGAAAAGATATCTCAGCTTGTATGCGGAAGAATGTGGTCCTTATTATTGTGAGAATATGAACACTATAAAATTTGGTCCCTCCTGTACCTCTCCATCATTTCCTCCTACGCCTCACACTCCACATGCACTAGGGCTGGATTTAATCCTACATGACATAGAGATTAATTTAGAAATTCAGTATTGAACTAAATCCTTTGTCAATAATGATTTTTAAATGAACTAATTTGCTCTCAACATTGTGATTAGGATAATCATTCCTTTGCAATGTAAGTACAGCAGAGATAAAGGGCAGTTAAGCAATGAAGGCTGATTATTCCATTCTCTTCTATGAATAGTTAATGTCTGTACCCCAGGAGGACCACAGACTGAAAATACACTTGGGTTTCCCTTTATGACTCTTGCAGATTCAAGCTGGACTAAGCATGTTTGTTTTCAATAAACAGAGACATAAATCAGGAAAATTGCCAGTCTAGTTTTGATTGTTTAAGAGAATTAATGCGATTGGATCTATTTTTTTACAGTTCTCTATTTCCAATGCTTTTTAATGTGGTTTCCCTGTACAAGAAGAAACATCACTGAATTTTATATGAGTGATTTATTTGGTAATTGTTTTTCATAACATTCTCACAGGGTGTCTTGAGATTTGGGGTTATTTTTATAATTATTTTGCAGTCATGTGGCCTACTTGTAAATGGAGAATCTTGGCTGGGGTTGAGGGTAGGACAGACCTGACTTGCCTAATGAAAACTGTGAGATGTCCTCTGTGCATGAATATGAAGCAATGGAGTTCTCCTCAGCAGGGTGACTTGAAGGCTCTTTCTTTTCTTAATAGAGGTGACCATCTGTCCCAATCTATTCATTTTTCCATCCATCTTTTCCTACATTTAATTCCCAATCACCAACACAAATTACAGGCTACAGCTCTAGTCCCTGGAAAACAAGCCAAATTTTCAGGTCCGCCTGTGACAAATCTGTAGCCTGACCACTGGCAGTGATCACTAGTGACAAGATGCTGAAAAGGGAGGGGTGTGGTGGGGTGGGACTAATGCATCGCCTCACCTTGGGAGGTGGCTGCATTTATCTGAGGAATGAGATGCCTGTTCTCAGCCTTGCTCATTCATAGCCCAGCCCCTCACCAAACTACTCCTGGAAGAGCACACAGATACCTGACAGAAAAAGAGATTTTCAAACAAACCTCTCTCTTTCTCTCTCTCAAAACACTCACATCCCAACAAGAAAGGAAAAACAGAATGTAGGCCACTATTCATTATCTATTGCTGTGTAACAAGCAACCATAATCTTAGCAAATTAAAACAAAACACATTTATTATCTCACAGTTTCTGTAAATTAGGAGTCCAGGTATAGACTAGCTGGGTCTTCTACAAAGCTACAATCAAGGTATTGGCCAGAGCTAGGTTCCCATCTGAGGGCTTGACTGGGACTCACTTCCAAATTCATTCAGTTCTTAGCAGAATTCGTCTTGCAGCTGTGAAACTGGGCTCCCTAGCTTCTTGTTAGCTGGTAGTCACTCGCAGATGCTAGCTAGAGGAACTATAGCCCCCAGTTTCTTGCTGCATGACCCTTTCCATAGGCGCTCTCACAACATGCAGCTCACTTCTTCAAAAGGAGAAAGTCTCTAGCCTCAGTCTAGTAGCAAGAGAGACTCACATAACATATCGTAACCACAGGTATGATTACATCACCTTTTCATAACTAACAGCTGGAAGCCAGTTCAGCTCGAGGGGAGGGATTGCACAAAAACATGAACAATAGGAGGCGGTGCCACCTTAGAGCTTCTCTACCACACTACTGCAAAATAATTATTTGCTCATTACCATATTTTGCTGTATATAAATGCACACCCGTGTATAATGCGCACCCATGTTTTCTGGCCCAAACATTCAAGGAAAAAATCTTTCGTTTTAATTCTTTAATTCAAATTTTTATTTGTTTATATTTAGGTACTTGGTTTTTGTATATAAAGGAATTTTAGCACTTACTTTTTAATATATTATGGTATAAGAAATTTTATGTAACAAATAATTATAAAACACAAGAACAGATACGAGGTACAAGAAATTTAATGTGTAACACTTTTTTATATAAAAAACAAACAAAAAAATTATCATATTCCAGGGTATTATTTGGCATATGAATATCGTTACTGATTTCTAGAACTACACTTTTAACTCATAAGCATAAATAAAATAATTAAAAACATTTATATAGATATGCAAGTAGTACTACCCATGTACAATGCGCATCCTTGTTTTTCCCTCCCAAATTTGGGCAAAAACGTGCACATTTTACACAGAAAAACACAGTATATCTCATCTTATTTCAAAAAAGATGTGGAGTAGATTATGGATATACAGTACACTTTGGCAAGCCATTGCATGACATAAACAGTGTACCGAACATTAAACTGGACTAGAGAAATAGCATTGCAGACCGAAACTGCAAGTGAAACTGAAAGTGTGTGCAATGCATTTGGATAAAAATTAGGGAGCCAGTTTACTTGAGTGTTTTATGTATGGAAGTGAGAGATTGCGAGTCAAAAGGATGGAAACCATGAATAAAGAAAGGGCTAAGAAGTTGGAATTTCACTTCTCATCTAATAGGTTATTATTTGAGGGACAAAGAGGTTTCTTCATGCTTCCCTTCATCTTGCACTCACTTTGAACTCTGCACTTCCCATCTATCACATTAAAAGTGATAAGAATTAAGGATTGAATACATATATAAACTTAAATAATTCCTGACTCCTCCACCAGAATGCAAACTTCCCTAGCCAGGGAACCATGCCTTGTCTGGAGGTTGGCTGGTTGATGGATTGGTTGGTTGGTTGGTTGGTTGGTTTGTTTGTTTGTTTGTTTTGTACCCCTGCCTCTTATAGTGACAGCACTTGGTAGGTGTTCAGTATTTGTTAGTTGAATTAATGGGTGAATGAATGAATGAATGAATGACTCTCAATAAGTGTTGCAACTAAAAATCCTTTGCCTGGTGAATACTTTTCTGATTAAAATGCAATAGGAGGGAAAGCAACAATAAAATTAAGATACTTTCCAAATCGACAATAACAAGTTCTTGTTAGAACAATTCTCTGAGAATTCCTCTTCAGCTTAGTCAGGCTGTCTTGGTCATCGGCAGTACTCATGCTTCTTACGTTCGCATGGGCCATAATGAAATCTGCCCCAAAGTCTTGGGAATCTTCTTATTGAAAATGGTGGTTGTGTTGGTAATGGCCCAGATGTTTCACTGCCTGGCACAGAGCCTTGTCCATAACAGATGCTCAGTAAGAGTCAGTTGAAGGAAATGAGGGGAAAGAAATGTGAGTGTGAGTTTGGCCTGCCTGTGTCAGCCTTCCTGACACTTGAGCAGAGGGAGAGGCTGTGATGATTGAAACAACCCACTTGTTTCAATTAGATGAGGATTTCCCCCTGGCTTTTCACTGGGAGGTCTCCGGGCAGGGCCCCTCAGAGCCCAATGAACACTAATTATCCATCTGGGTAGTGACTGGGACTTCTGCTTCAGCTCCTTTAGAAGTGAGGGAGGATGGAACATAGAAAAAACCTGGGCTGGGGAATGTCCCAAGGATCACACAAGGCCTTTTCTTTTCTTTTCTTTTTTTTTTTTTTTTTTTTGGATGAACATGAGGAGTCAGGTGAGAAGCTGAGCAGGACTGAAATCCAACCCGCGTGCCTGTACGCCAGGGGACAGGCCCGGCCACGCCGTGCACTGTCCTGAGTGCAGCTCTGACGCAGAGCTTGGGGAAGTGTCAGCTAACGTTGCTGCAAGTGCTCCTGAGTCACCCGAAGGCTTCTGGACACATGCTCACTACCCCCCCCTCCCACTGATGACCCATGACGGTTCTCTGCCGAGTGATTCATTGTCAGGGTAAAAATCCTAGGAAATTGCCTTCAGACAAAAATTATGCTCCCTGGCTCCAAAAAGTCAATAACTCTGCCTAGGAGACACATTCTTTTCCTCCTATTCTTAGGCTTTTTTTTTAAGTGACTCGTGATCATATACTATATGTGTTACCTCTGCCGCAGACTTCCACTTAGAGGCTACTGAGTAGTTTTTCCTTCAATCTTCCTGTGAACAAACCTTTGAAAACAATCTCATCCTTATTCTAAACGTTGTATTTGAATACTTAGTGGAATTTAACTGTTTCTTCTTTCTCCTCCTTTATTTTTTGTTTGTTTGTTGTTTGTTTGTTTGTTTGGGGGGTTTTGCGGGTTTGTTTTTTGTTTTGTTTTTTGCGGAGTGCATACCTCTAAGGAAATTCTAGAAATCTCCCCTCTATCCAATTCAAACGTTTCTGGATGCTATCACTTTACGATTGGATTTCCTAGGCTTGAAGTGGCCCCGTGAGGGCGCTCAGGTCCTGAAGTCACTCTGGGATAGAAGGGTCAGAGGGGAGGAGCGGCAGGGATGTTCAGCGTCTCAGGGCAGGGAGAGTGTGTCCACTCTCCCTGACAGCAGTATGAGCTGACAGCAACATACTTTCAAGTTTTTAATGTTTAAGCACAGTTTGTGAAGTCAGTACGTTCAAATGCAACAGAAGGGCAGACTCATAACATAAAACTACTCCATTAGTTAAAACTGAATGTTTGTCAAGGGAAGCAAAGAATAGAAAAATTCAGTGACTGATTTATAAAGGAGCATTGCAGCTATTACCTGAGTGTGCAAACTATAGAAGGAAAACAGTAGAGGCATTTCTAAAAGAGTTTGTAAATTTAGTAAAAATAGGGAGGAAATAAGAAATGAATCACTTTCTTTTGTTATTATTCATAAAACCTCTTTCTACCATTACTGAATTTCTCCATTCCTCTCTCTGGTGGTAATTGGAACAAAATAGACACTCAAAATGCAACTATTTATTCTGGCTCTTGTGAAAGTCAGAGGCCCTTGAACAAAGTCTTTCCTAAGGCATTCTATTTTGTCAATTATTGATCTGTTACCTGTGAAGTTATTCTCTTTGTCCTGTGATGAATTTTATACAAATCCTTCTTCCTAAGGTTATATGAGCATGTAGTATAATAGCTCATTGTACCTACAGCATTACACCTGCTTATCTTTCTACCTAGGTCTAGCAGTTTCCCACATAATTTAATAATTTAATCTCCTCTCTCTCTCTCTCTCTCTCTCTCACCTTCACAGCATTAAATACATTGTCATGAGTCAAAGTATTTAATAACAAAACAACATACTAGAGTTACTGTCATGTTTACTCTTATTACTTGAACAACCCCTAAAGTTATTGGTGGAAGAATTGAATAACTGTGTTATGGAAAGAATAGAGATCACCAACAGCTTTTTGTCTTTTTCTTAATTTAAATTTTTTTTATTTTTACTCTATGTAATTCTCACCGAGTTTTTTAGTCTATCATTTTTCAGTGTGTCAGAAAAAATATTGCTACTTTTTAAATGGTAAAGCCAATTTTTTAAACCTGTTAGTTTTCTTAACTTAGTGCTCTAAACTCCTACAAAAATAACTCATTACCACTTAGTCTTGCCATATCTCTGAATTTTTAAAAACTATTACAAAGATGAAGTCATTTTTGAAATCTGGAGCCATTCTGTCCTTCCTATGTCTGTTTGGAACATGAAGTTCTGTTTAAAGGAACACCAAATTCTATTTAAAAGAACACATCCTTTTCTAGCCTAAGAAAATCATGGAAGGTATAATTAGGGATAAAAGCAGCTGAAGCAAGTCGGCTACACGGAGGCCTGTTGGAAATGGTCTGATGCATTGAAAACCGACACGACTAATGGCCAGGTCGTGAGTGTTTCCCTTTAGCCCTACATATGCTGTTGGAAGTGCCTGTGACGGTGACACAGACATGTTGCACCGCCTTCCGGGAGAGAAAGCGCTGCCAACAAGCCCCCAGAAATTACTGGTAAAATGTAGTTGCTTACAATTGTGTACAGGTGGAGTTTTAAAAACTGGGACTGTGGTGATGGAAAGAGAAGTCACATTAGGTGGTGAACTTATTATACAAGCTGACAATGCACTGTAGGATTGTATGCCTGAAACCTATGGAATCCTTGCTAACAGATGTCACCCCAATACGTCTAACAATAACAATGAATTTAAAAAAAAAAACTGGGACTGGTGCTTTGTAGGGAGGGTGAGCCCGAAGCCAGGTCCTTTGAGTAAACAGGTTTTAGCAAGGCTACCTGTGTGCTTGGAGTCCACAGTTCAAGGGTTTTGCAAGACATCCCAGAGCTGGGCGCACAAGGACACTGCTCAGAGTGTGGTTTCTGGCTTCTGGCAAAATATGACCTTGGGAGCAAGGTTGTTTGGTCTCCGGAAATGATTCGAGACATAACTTATG
>PVJL010017884.1:0-10783 GCA_004026885.1 Lyroderma lyra
TGCCACACACAGAAACAGGAGATCAAGAAAGGAACAGTGGGCCTGGTGAAAACCAGGACTCAGATTGCTGTCTGTACCCAGGGAAATGGCTTCTCTGAGCGACCTGGTCCTGGGTCCTGGGTTTTCAATGTACCTGGAAAGAATGGACAAGGGTCACTTTGCTCATGTTCCCACTATAGCTCCAGCTCAGCAATCAAAGCCCAGACCAGGCCCTGCTCTTAAGACTGCAGAGAAGCTAGTTGCAGAGACAACAGGCAGCCAATGTTGAACCATATCCAAACCCTAAGAAGTGTCCACTTGGAGCAGCTGTTCCAAAGCTAAGGGTCTACCTAATGGTTAAGGAGCTGCAATCCTATCAAACATCATACAGATCTGTCACTCAGATTGTGGAATGGTCGATTGGATTCTGAAGCAGTTCTTGTGAGGATATTGGCCTTGCAAAGGACTCAGCATTCCTGAAGAATGAACTCGCATCGGAATAAGCTTTGGTGTTTCAAGTAAACCTGGGGATGTCATTGCGCCCAGCATTTCTACACCAATGGCCAGATTTGGAATGCTCTCCTGCACTGTTTTCTGTACGTCTTCAATGCAGTCGCCCATCTGAAAATCTCTATTATTGCCTTTCCATTCTTTGTTAATTTTTTATAGTTTTAATGCACATTTATATAATCTTTGACATTGAGGTGTTAAATTCATTATAGTAAAATTCAATACTTATTGTAAAGTGTACTTTCATGAGCCTTAATTCATCCATTATCACTATCAAACTCTGAAATATTTCATCAGATTGGGCAGCGATGGTACTAAAATAAAATAGCATCTCTCATTATGATTAGGTAAGGCTTCCTTGGCCACATCAGAGTTCACACACAAACCTAAACTATTTTTCTAAAATAACCCCAAAGGAAACTTAATTTTTTAATGTGTACTTTGAATTTGTCTTTCTGTTATATTAGGTTCAGTTGGTGAGATAAGAACTATTTTGAAACTGCAAGCTTTTGAGGGTGAGAAAAACTACACTAGTAACTCTCATTTAGAGGCTCAGAAATTATTTTAGAGTTAAAGAACTTATTATACAACAAGTTGACCATGCGCTGTAGAACTGTAAGCCTGAAACCTATGTAATCCTTGCTAACAGGTGTCACCCCAATAAGTCTAACAATAAAAATGAATTTAAAAAGCAAAAAAAAAAGAACTTATGAGTCCTGGAACTCTTAGGGATGTGAAATCTTATTGGAACTGGTATGTTTAAGATCTGGGATTACATCAAATTTAAAGTGGTGTAGTATTTTGAAGGGTTTTATTTTGCTTTGTTCTGTTTAGGTTTGTTTTAAGAAAGGTAGACACATATTTAAGGATTAACAATATATCACAATTTTTATGGATGCAAATAACTGTGGGCTTTAGTGACATTTCTCAAAGATGGTTAAAATTTGGAATAAAATTTTATTTTTGGCTGGTTGGTATCCTTTAGATAATACTTAGAATAAATGTAAGATTTTTAATAGATTAGAATGCAGGAGCTTTAGGGGCCTTTTAGGTGTTTTACATTAAATTTAATATTTTCTTTTGAAAATTTTATATATTATAAAGTAGATATCTGAATCATAAAGTGAAAAAGAACACTACTACTCTCTGTTTTGCTTTTCTTATTTAAGTAATAGCTACAAATTACTCAGGTACATATATGTATAGCCTTAAAACATCTTATCTGAAAAGTCTTCTATCATCAGCAACATGAATTTCCCCAGTCTTTTTGCCAGGTTTTAATAAATTCATCTGTCACTATAATAATATCTTAGGCACTGTCATCCACAGATTTCAGTGTCCCCTTAGGGAATGCTCTCCTCCCATTCTTATCTCTTTCTCCACTTAGTATTAGCCTTTTCAAAAGCTTGTTTGTTATTACAAATTGATAGAGTCATTTGTTGGGTATGAGAATGAGAGAATTTTAGTGGGTGGAAAAGCATGATGATGGCAGCTTGACTGTTCAAGCTTAACTTTGTGAAATCTGCATTTATTTCTCAGTGATGATTTTTACACAACTATTAAGTATCCATGAATATTTTGCTGTTTGATCCCTAAATAGATATAGTAGGAATTCCTTTGTAAGGGAGGCAATCTTTTATTTTTTACTATAAAACTGTATATTTCATGATTATTTTCATAAAGTATATTCACTCTAGTATGATTTCCTTTGGAGCTTTGTACCAGTGTCAGTCATTGATTTCATTTTTTAATAATTGTGGTAAGTTAAGCCCCAAAAGTGAACTTGCTTATGTTATAAAATATCCCCACTAGAAATCTGAGCTGACTTGCCTTATTAAAAGCCACGTGCGAATTTCCTTTATTAACTCATTGCTAGAAAACCTCATTTAACTAACCTTTCCTTTACACTACACTGGAGAAATTAATTAAGGTTTTTAAAAATTTATAATTGTTAAATTTGATGAAATTTCATTTAGGCTCAAAATCTAAAGTGAAAGCAAATATTAGCATAACAACTTTTAATTAGGTAATTTTTTATTGTGAAATTCATTGGGGTGACATTGATTCCTAAACGTTACAAAGGTTCCAGGTGTACAATTCTGTATTACGTCCTCCACGTGTTGCATTAATTGCTCATCACACAGAGTCAGTTCTCACTGACTCTTTTTTTGATTTAAGAACTCTGTTTGCAAATTGCTTCTCAGGAGAGGATATTGAGAATGAAGAGAGTAACAAATCTCTCTCTTCTCAAATACTATTTTTAAAATTATCAGCTCAGAAATCGCCACAGTAAAATATTTTTCACAGATGACAGAAATCCTTGTATTAATGAATTATGGTATAGTCAGTTTAACATGCCATTGAGTCTCAATTTCTAACCCACTGTTAAAGAAACTCTACTATTTAGTGTTGAATTAAGGGATGCTTAAACAGTATGCCATAAGTTTGAGCAATTCTGTTATATAGAAATTTGCACATTTACTGTGGTCCTTTAAAAAATACTTTGAATCCCAGATCAGTGAACATTAGAAATGATGTTTCAGTCCTTCAAGGACAGGCATGGGTAGGACTGCAGATAAGACCCCCAGGGTCCCAGGGTGTATACACCTGCAGGGCAGAGTGCTGCTAGCTACTTGACTTGTATCAATCAACCTCAGTGACTTCCTGATGATAAACCAAATTTCTGTCAATAGTGATCATGCATAGCCCTGTGATATGATGCGATTTCCTCAGAGAACTTGGAACAAGCTCCTAAGTTTCCTATGTGGACAACTCTCTGGAAGGATTTCTTTGTTAGTTGATGTGGAATGCAATGCAGTAGGGCCACAGTGATGTGGACAATTTCAGGTGATGTGATGTCTTGGGAAACAAATCAAACCTACAATGCCTGCTAATGGTGGTTATTAATGTCAAGTTAGGATTACACTTTATTAAAGTAAACCAGTCTGTATGATAGCAGACTATCAATGTTTTGAAATCATCATAGAAAATGTGCTATATACTTCATTCCTTAATCACTATGGTCACCTGCCTGGGGTCTCTTTGTTGGTCAAGTTGAGGGATCTGTTTGAATCTCTCTGCTTTTTATTATAACAGTCACCTTTGGTAATGTGCCGCTCATGGTGCTTCTCTGCTGGGGGTGTCTTTGCATGTCAGGTCATGTATGTTTTGGTGTATGTGCTTGTCACATTGATTGGGTTTTTACATGAGTTCTCTGTGCTGGTCTGGTTAAGAGTCTGCTGGGTGTCACCATGCTGGTCAGGCTGGGGGGTCATACTCAAGTCTCTGTGCTGGTCAGGTTGAGGGTTTGCTTGGGTTCTTTCTGCCCAGTTAGGTTAGAGGTCTGTCTGCGGTTTCAGTGCCTGGTCACTTTGAAGTTCTGCAAGGGTTCTCTTTCCTGGTCAGGTTGGAAATCTGCCAGGAATCAAAATTCTGGTCAGGTCAGTGGTCTTCTGATGATGTTTGTACTGGTCGGGTTTGATGTCTGTTTGGGGTCTCTGTGCTGATCAGGATGAGGGTCTTTAGGGGTCTCAGTTATTACCACAGAAATATTCATTCAGGTCCATGTGCTGATCAGATGGAGGTTTTGCTGGGGCCTCTGTGCTGGTTAAAGGTTTTCTGTCTGGGGTCTCTGTGCTGGCCAGGTTGGAGTATACAGGGATTCTCTGCACTGGTTTTTTTGAGAGTCTTCCTGTTGTTTCTCTGCCTGGTCACATTGGCACTTCCATGGGTCTCTGCACTTGTTCAGTTGGGAAGTCTGCCTGGGGTCTCTGTGCTATTTAATTTGTACATCTGTTGTGAGTCTCAATGCTGCTCAGGTTAGGAGTCTGTTGTAGGTCTCTGTACCAGGGTATTTTCTAGGGGTCTTTGTGGTGGTCAGTTTGAGTGTTTGTTTGGATCCTTCTTGTGGTCAGGTTAAGTAAATGCTGAGGTACTGCACAGGTCAGGTGGTGGGTCTGCTAGGGATCTCTTTGCTGATAAGGTTTGAGGTCAACTAGGGTCTCTGTGCTGGTCACATTGACATTTCTGCCAGGGTTCTTTGTGTTTATCAACACATCTGCTGGACGTCACTGTGTTGGTCATGTTTAGGGTACTCCTGGGGTCTCAGTGACAGTTAATATTGGATCTTCCAGGAGTATTTTGGCTGGTTAAATTGGAGATTGTCCTGAGATTTCTGTGTGGGTCAGGTTGGAGGTCTGCTGGGAGTCTCTGTGCTGGTCAGGTTGGGTGTCTTTTCTGAGGTCTCTGTGCTGGTCAGATTAAGGATATGCTGGGGCCCTGTGCTGGTCAGGTTATACAGTTCTGCCTTACATCTTTGATGCACTGTTTGATGATGTGCTGGAAGTCTCTGTGCTGGTCAGGTTGGGGGGTCTGGTTTGATCTTGGTTGTTGTTGTGGAAATGGTAGGGTGTTTTGCTGGTCAAGTTGGGAGTAAGCAGGAGTCGCTTTACTTTTCATTTTCCAGGTCTGCTAGAATCTTTGTAATCACATTGTCTGCCTTGATCTCTCTGCTGGTCAAGTTACAGAGAGTCTGGGTGTCTGTTTTCAGTCAGGTGGCGATCAGCCTGGGGTCTGTGCTAGTCAGATTGGAGGCTATCTAGGGGTCTCTTGGCTGATCAGATTGGGTGTCTGTTTTGGCATAAGTGCTGCTCAGGTTAGTGGTCTTCTGGGGATCTCTGTGCTCAGTGAGGTTTGGGGGCTTTCTTTGGTCTCTTTCCTAATCATGTTTGGGGTCCCCTTGGTTTCCTTTGCTGGTCACAGAAATATCAGCCTGGTGACACTCTTTTTTTCGGGTTGCAATTCTGATAGGGTTCTGTGTACTGTTCAGTTTGGAAATCTGTCTGGTCACGTGGATCTCTGCCTGGAGTCTCTCCGTTAATCAGATTTGTGGTCTGCTGGAGGCCTTTTGCTGGTCAGGTTGGGGGTCTTCCAGGAGTCTCTGTAATGGTCAGATTAGTGTGCATACTGTATTTATGTGCCCTCTCTTGTTAATTGTGTTCCAGGGGTCTGTGTGCTTCTCAGGTTAGAGATAGGCCTTGATTCGCTGCTGCACAGTTTGGAATATGATGGGAGTCTCTGTATTGGTCTTGTTGCAGGGGTTGGATTTCCGCTGGTGTTGGGGAAATGGCAGTGTCTTTTGCTGCTTAGGTTGGGGATCAGCAGGTATTTCTGTACTTTTCATGATTCCGATCTGCTAGAGTCTCTGTGATAATCACATTGAGTGTCTGCCTTGATCACTGTGATGTTCAGGTTACAGGAAGGCTAGGAATCTCTGCCACCAGGCAGCTGGAAATTGGCCAGGGGTCTCTTTGTTAAGTTGGATGTCATCTAGGGGTCCTGGTGCTGGTCAGATTGGGTGTTGGTCTGGGGCCTTAGTTTCGGTCATGTTAGGGATCTTCTGGCCATCTCTATGCTCAGTAAGTTTGAGGAGGGGTGCCCGTGGTCTCTATCCTGGTGATGTTTTGTGTCTGCTTGGGTCTCTGTGCTGGTAACAGAGACATATGACTGGAATTACTCTTTTGTTCAGTTTACCTGTCTGCTGGGCATTGGTGTGCTGTTTAAGTTGGTAATTTTTCGGCTGTTTCCTTGCTTGCTCTGTTGAGCTTCTGCAAGGGTTTGCTCTGGTCATGTTATGTTTCTGTCTGGGGTCTCTGGATTCATAAGATTTAGAGTTTGCTGGGAGTTTGTGTGTTGGTTAGAATTTGGATCAGCCTTGATCTCTTTGCCTTCTCAGTTTTCAGTACTTCCTGGGGTTTCTGTGATGGTCAGTTTAAGAATCTTTTCAAGGTCATTGTACTCCATATGGTTGGGTGTTTACCTGAGTCTCTAGTTTGGTGTGGTTGAAGATTCCCTGAGGTCTCTGTACTGGTCAGGTTGGAGGTCTGGTTAGAACTACTTGCTGCTCAGCTTGGAAAACTTCTGAGGACTCTTCTGGTTAGGTGCATGTTCTACTGGTACTTTCTTGCTGGTCGGTTACAGGTTTACTTGGGGGTCTCTGTGATAGTAAGGTTGAAGGTCTGCAGTGGTAACTGTGGTGGTCAGAACTGGTGTTTTTATGGGGAGTCTGTGCTGGTCAGATTTGAGGTCTATTGTGTGTCTCTCTGCTGGTCAGATTCGGGGTCTGGAAGAAGTCTATAGGATGGTCAGATCAGGGTTTATACTGGCACTTTTGAACCCAGTCATATTAAGGGAGTGTGAGGAATCTCTATGCTGCTCATGTTGCAGGTCTGCCTGGGGTCTCTGCTGCACAGTTCAGAGGTCAGTGTGGAGTCTTTGTGCTGGTTATGTTGGCGATCTGGTTGGGTCTCTGATGCTGTTGTTTGGGGAGATGATAATGTACTATTCTCGTCAGGTTTAGGGTCAGTAGGGGTTTCCTTGCTTTTCTTGTTCCAAGTCTACTAGAGCCCCTGTGATCATCAAGTTGAGTGTCTACTGGGATCTCTGTGATCATGAGGCTACAGGAAGGCTAGAGGTCTCTTTTCTGAGTCAGGTAAAAATAGGCTGGAGTTCTCTGTTCTGGCAGTCAAAGGTAGTGTGTGTCTTGAGTCTCTATGCTGGGCATACTGACAGTATGCCTGGGGATTCGCTGCTGGTAATGTTGGGGTATATTTTTATTTGTCTGTTGGTCATGTTAGGAGACTAATGTAGTGCTATGTCTATCAGATTGGTGGTCTGCTGGGATTGTCTATGCTGATCAGATTCCATGTCTTCTGGAGTCTCTATGATTGCCATGAAGAGTGTCAGCCTGGTGTCTCTGTTCTGTTCATGTTACAGAGTCACTGGGATCCCCCTGTTTCTCAGGTTTTGGGTCTGGTGGGAGTCTCTGTGCTGGTAAGTTTTGAGATCTACTGAGAGTCTATGGTATTTAGTTTATGGGTCTCCTGATGATCTCTATACTGGTCAGGTGAGAAGTGTACAAAGTCTCAGTATTGGTTAGATTGGTTCTCTGCCTGAGGATTCTTTGTTGATCAGGGTGAAGTTTTCGCAATCTTCATGCTTCTCAGGTTTGTAGAATTGGGTACTGTGAAATTCAGTTGGGTGTTTGGTTGGGGTCTCTTTCTCTATCAGGTTACAGGTCTGCATGCATCCCTGTTCTTGTCAAGTTAAGTTTCGGCCGTAGTTATCTTCATTGGTAAAGTTTGATTTTGGTGAGTTGTCTCTGCCCTGGTCACATTGGAATCAGCCATAGGTCTCTATGTTGGACAAGTAGGTGTTCCACTAGGGGTGTCTGAGCTGGATAAGTTGAGGTCTTATCGAGGTGTTGTGTACTAATTTGTTTGGCATCCTCCTGGGATTCTCTGTTCTCTTCAGATTGGGTGTCTGCTGCCGGTCTTTGTGCTGGTCAGCTTGGGGGTCTATCTAAGGTCTCTGTGGTCATGAAGTTGGAAGTCTGCCAGGGGTCTCTTGGCTAGTCACTTTTGTGATCTGTTCAGGGTGTTTGTACCAACTGAGGTTTGGGGTTCACATGGGTTCTCTTTGCTGCTGTGGTTGGAGATTGTCTAAGGTCATTATGTTGATGAGGTTTGGGGTCTTCAAAGAGTATCTGTATTTGTCACTTAAGTATTAACTTTGGGTCTCTGTACTGTTCAGGTTGGGGTTCTGCTATGGGTCTCTGCCCTGGTCAGGTTGGAAGTCTGCCTGGGGTCCCAGCACTACTCAGGATGGGTATCTACCTGTGGTTTCTGTGTCAGATTTGTCAGTATTATAGCAGAAATATCTATGTCTGGTCATATCGGGGGTGTGTTGGATGTCCTCTCCAATCACAACTCCAGCTAGAAATGGCTTGAACATAGCATCAAGGTTTAACTCCTGGCAAGGGGCATTTGGAAAACAGAGGCTGTAAGGTTTAAATTTACCAGGGCTCTGAGGGTGGGGCCCCACCGGGAGGCCACCAGGAGACATCATTGATAATTTAGACAGGTCTCCGTATACTCTCCTAAATGTGGTGTGTTTGGGAACAATCTTTCTAATGTGCACTTTGGGCTGGATTGGAAAGAGCTACCCTGTGCCTGTCCCCAGTTACCTTCTTTCTGACCATGACCTCCCACTTGTCCTGCATTCCCTGGGAACTGGCCTGGAGCCAAAGACTGGATTCTGTAACACCAGAGGGAAGTGGGTATTTATAAAAGAAGCCCTTGAGTTTCTCTCTTTGAGAATTCTCTATATACTTTGGGAAGTGGGGCCAGAGCCATGCCCCTCTTTGGGTGAGATTGTACAAACCTCATATGAGGAAATAATGACTGGAGACCACGAACTGCCTCAAGAACCTGGTGGTTATGGCAGGTGATGGGGACTGCCTGGCTTCAGGCCTGGAGATCAGCTGATCTGTACTGTCATGGTCTCTTGCCTTGGGCTAAGCTCTGGTTTGGTGTATCCCAAAGACAGGTTGGGGTACTCACTTGGGATTTGAGTTCTTATGTGTGTGGTGTGGAGTCACTCTTCTGAGCTTGTAGCACCCTGATAATCTCAGGGAGCCTCTCACATGCCACTGAAGACCAACAGTACTGGTGGGCATTGGCCAGTCTCACTTCATACCAGTGCTGTAGACCTGGATATTGCAGGCCTGCTGGAAAACAGGAAAATTGTGCTGGGAAGAGTTGAAATTTTCATCTGGACCCAGAAGATACTATCGTTCACAGGGTTCAGAGCTATAAATCCCTGAGGCTGATGTAGTTTCCAGGGCCTGGTCAGGGCAGGACCAAACCAAGTTCTTGCTCGTATGTCACCAGGAAGAGCTCTGTGTCCACTTATTTGCTAATATATGCGGTTTCCAGCCCCCAGAGTCCTCATAGACTGCAGGTTGTTGAAGTGGTTAAAAAGTCCTGAAATACACTTAGAGACCCCCAATGTTTTTCTGTGAAACCAGGGCTTCACCGAGCCTCAGAGAATGTAAGTAGGCCCACAGGGACAACAGGGAACCAGCCACATCTTGAGAAGCTGACAACTGAAATGGGAAAAAATTTGGCCAGCCACAATAACCAGCTTCATTCTGACTGAACCCACAATTTTGACAGCTAGATCACGAAGTATCTTGGTCCACATCAAGTTGCATGGGGTGAAGTTGGAGTGTAAGTTTGCACTTATGGTCTTCCACAACAAGGTCAGTCTGTGTCTACTCACCATTGTAGAACTGTAGCTAGTGGGATGTAAGTCTATGTGTGTTCTGTGTGTTGGTAATATTACCAGTATGCCAGAAATCTCTCTGTCCAGTCACATTGAGGGTGTACTGAATGTTCTGTCCAATCCCACCTGAAGCTGGAAATGGCCTGAACCTAAGATAAGGGGAAGGGTTTTAATTTCTGCCAAGGGACATTTGGTTAACAGATGGAGGCTGTCAGGTCCCTCTTTACCAGGACTCGAAAGAGCAGCCCCGCCAGGAGGCGAACATGACACGTCATTGATGATTCTGACAGGTTTTCACATACCCTCTTGAATGTGGTGTACTTGGGAACTCTTTTTCTTGTGTGTGCTTGGGACTGAAGAGTGTGGAGCTACCCAGTGTCTGCCCCAAGTTGACTCGCTCCTGACCATGGCCTTCCCCCATTCTTTTGTTTCATGATAACTGGCCTGGAGACTGAGGCTGGATTCTGTAACACCAGAGGGAGGTGTGTATTTATATCTTCTTCCTCTGTCTGAAAATTTTCTGTATACAATGGGAGGTTGCACCAGAGTTATGTCCCTTTTTGGGTCTGCTTGTACAAACCACCCATGAGGAAAGAAAGGTTGGAAACTCCCAACAGCCTTAAGGGCCTGGTGGTCATGGGCAGAGAATTGGGGTTGCCTGGCTTCAGGCCTGAAGATTGGTTGAACTGTGTTGTCATGCCCTCTTGCCTAGGATACTTTTGCTGTATCCTAAAGACTGGTTGGGATCAATCCTTTGTTGTTTGTTCTTATGTGTGTGGTGGGAAGTCACTGGTGTGAGCTTGTGACACTCTGAACAATTCAGAGTTCCTCTCACATGCCACCAAACTAAGCTCAAGAGTACTAAGGAAGCACTGACCATTCTCACTACAGATACTCTGCGGCAGACTCAGATGCTGAAGGCCTTCTAAAAAAGAGGGCACCCATGTTGGAGGTTGATCTGTCCGCCGAGGATGCTGTCATTCACAGGGGTCAGGTCAACAAACTCATGAGGTTAATGTAGTTTCCAAGGCCTGGTGAAAGGCAGGCCTGGACCAAGCTCTTGCTATGTGCACAATAACCCCTCTGTGGGACCTGTTGTTTGCTTAAAGCTGAGGTCAAAGCACCTCAGGGTATTTAGGGGCCACAACTGGAGAAGCCCTGAGATACATCC
>PVJL010017885.1:0-17226 GCA_004026885.1 Lyroderma lyra
AGTCATACACACAGAAACACACAAAACCATTCACACACACACACACACACACACACACACGATTATGCGTGAAATGCTAACAGTGGCTCATCTCTATGTTTTTCAACCTAAGTGAACATGTATTACTTGTTTAAAACAAATACAAGAAAGAAATTTCTAAAAATCAGATCTACACTTGATGCACAGGAGATTTAAAAAAGAAAACATTCTTTAGTATGTCTACACTTAAATCATAAAGTATTATCATAAAAATGTGGTCACTGACCATACCTAGAAAAATAAAAAGTAAAATACTGTATTCCCTCAGCACAGACTAAGCTGCATCTATCTTTTGATGATTTCTCTGGAAGTCTGGAGAATAGATATTGTATTCATTTTGACATGTATTTCTTTATGTTATGAAAAAGGTACAGGGTTAGGGCTCTACAGGGATCACAGTGAATGGGGAGAAAAGAAATGGAAACAATTCGGTTGAAGAATCTAGGGTCCTATTTAGAAGTGATTGGTTTTTGCCTGTGAGGATTCTAATTTTTCTGATGGTTTCAATGGAAATTCTACCATGGAAGCCTTAGGAACTACTAGAGGAAAAGAAACTATGAGTATTTCTTTTTCTTTTAATAGAACCCGTATCTTTTCATTCTTTCTAAAGTTTCTGTACCGACCGTCTGACAAACATAAATGGATGGCAAACAGCTGTTACAAACACACACGCACACACGCTTTGATATCCGTACATTTGCTTCTTTGGGTCTCTTTGAACTCTTGACCTTTTCAGTTGAGTCTCTTCCATCTCAGCATTTGAAATTCTCGTACACACATGTGTTGACAGTGTCTTCTTGCTGGCTACCTCCTATGTGCAAAGCATGTAACATTCCTATGTCCTGATTTTTAATATGCATTACTTTCTTTTTATAGAAGAGCTGGGTTCTCCTACCATTCTAAAGGGGTCTTCACGTTCTTGTGGGCCCTGAGGGAGGGTCTGCTGGAGAACCCCTCAGGAACAAGTGGGGTGGTGCCTACAATGCTTCCTCTTCTCACTAGGCAGGTGTGAAGGGTCCTAGGGAGGGGTGCTGCGGTGGAGTTTTATGAAGTATTAGGGCTGAACAAGAAAGCCCAGGGGGTGAGGAGGGCCCTGAGGAAGCTGCTTTCTCCACAACCGGATCAGCATCAGGATGTTTAGAGCTTGAAGGCTGAACCCAATACCCTATTGGAACTTTCGAAAGGTTTGCCTTGGTTTCTAGGTTTAGAGAGACCCAGTCCTTTAAGATTCATCTCTTGCCATCTTTGAAAAAATTAATAGTTCTATTAAAGCATGCAGGAGGCCAGGAGCAACAGAATGAAAAGTGGCCGAAAGTTACTGAACTAAATTCGCCCCATCAGATGGATGTAAATCCTACCTGAGTTCATGTAAAGATTAGATGCTGATCTCGTGGCTTTCCTGCATGGAAATGGTGATATGCCTGGGTTTTTCTGCACCATTTATTCTTCCCTGCAAT
This sequence comes from Lyroderma lyra, assembly GCA_004026885.1. Lineage (NCBI taxonomy): Eukaryota > Metazoa > Chordata > Mammalia > Chiroptera > Megadermatidae > Lyroderma > Lyroderma lyra. The sequence goes on from PVJL010017885.1 coordinate 1,497, forward strand.
AATTTCAGGACCCAACTTGGCTTTTGAGAATTAAGTTGTCTTGGGTGAAGACAAAGGTAGGAGTCATAGTGATTGGCATGCATGGTAAGACTCAGAACAGAGGGAGCCCTGGGCTTTCTGTGGGATTTTAAGCAGTTAGTAGGGGCCTAAAGGCACATTGTATTTTTTCCTTTGTGTCTTTATACTCTCTGAACAAGCATCTCTAAAAATTCAGTTTATACTACAGACTATGCAGTTAGACAATATTTTTATTAGAGTATTCTAAATATCCTAGACATCTATACATATTTTTAAGTAATTGGAGATATATAACCCACTAAACTGGAAGCCTCACTTATTTTAAATTTTTGTTTATTTTTATAAAGATTTTATGATTGGATTTCTAACATGCAAATAAATTTGTATGATTAACAAAAAAGGAATAAATTTTCTATGAAATATTTGTTAGAGATTTCCTTCTCCTTTATATGACTCTGGGCAATTTTCCAATCGTGGGGACAATTCCTTGCCTTCCTTTTCCCCCTTTGTTTTAACTAGTTTTACCAACTATTTGGAAGCGTGGAAGGTTAAGACTGAAGAGATGGGATATTTCACGGCGCTAGGATTAAAATCTTCTGATGGAAAGAACACTCGGGAAAAGTGACTTACAACATCTGAAGTTTAAAATGGGCATAAAAGAAAGTTTAGATCTTTGATTTAAATAGGAGCCCTCATCTGAGATTTCTTAAACTTATTCTCAAGCTTCAGACATCTCATGATGCAGCAAAAAGGACATTGGTGTGTTTCTAAATATTATTTTAATTAAAAGAAACATCCAAGTAGATCAAATAAATGATTTTTAACTGGTAATCTAAAGGACAACTATTGTGCTTTAAAATGTATTAGTTCAGTTATAATATATGAATGCATTAGCATAGAGAAAAGGTTGTTCGCTGTCTGTATAGGGTGAAGTGAAACAAATTATTAGTAATTTGGGAGTTGAGGAAAGGTTTGGAGAGAGGAGGCAACTTATTAGAGCAATAAACTAACTTGTATATATGCTCTACCTGTCAAAAAATGCATGAAATCAAACATTTAAGTTGAGAAATAGAAATCACTTTTACATTCTTTTAAAAGAAACTTGATGTGAATTGTTTGGTAGTGACATCCTTTCTGTCTGATGTTCCACCTTTAACTTATTCGTTGATACTAGCTTTTGAATATCTTTGTGTCACGAACTTCTCACTCTTCTTTTGTCTTTTGATATTTCTACCATTATTGTCATGGGTTTCTTTTTGTTATTTAGAAACAAAGTGAAAATGAATTCTTTTCCTTTTTTTAAAGAAAAAATACTAAATGTTCATTTAAAAGTCAAGCAATGTTATTGGTTGTGACTGTGTAGCCTGACTAATTTATCATTATATATCAATCATTAATCACTGATTTGCTGCTAGATGTAATCAAAGTCTGAAATCCTGTATACATATAGGATTTCAGCTCTGAAGATCTGAAAAATATATCAAAATAATTTAAATAATTTTCAGGATAATCAAAGTTTTAGACTTCCTTGTTATATGTTTTTGATGGCTGGAATATTAAGACCATGGCATTTGTTTCTCAGGCCATTTTTTTCCTGCTAATAAGTGTTCAATAATGGAAGAATTGGGCTACTTCATCAATACCCAATTCAAATGACAGAGAAAAACATACTACTAAAACTGAATTAAACCCTAACAGTGTACTGGGAAATGAAACAGAAGATGTTCAGTAGGCAAGACATTTTGAGGACTTCCCGCAGGAGGGAAAGCTTTTAGGAGCAGAGGGGCGGGGAACCTAGAGCAGAGAAAGCTACAACTCAAGATAATAGAGGACAGCAGCTTCTTGCAGGAGTTCCTTGGAGAAGTTTCAAGGTGGGAATTGAATATGCAAATAACAGGAATAATGAGTTTAAGATGTTTAGTACAGCTGCTCTTGGAGGTTTTCTCTTCTCAAAATATTTAGCTAAAGCCTAAACACTTCTGTATAGAGAAAGCAGGCCCCATGCTTATTGAGGTCCCTAAGAGCTAATAACGGAATTTACAGTAAGCTCAGCTCTCTGCAGAAGACAGAGGAAAGAGGAAAACCAACAAAACAAACAAATAAGCAAGCAAACAAGCAACTCCTTTTAAGATAGACTAGATTAAACTAATAAGCCTCAGAGTAACCTGTATTTTAGGGTGAGCATTGCAAATTCCTGGTAGTTACTGGCCCACCATCCTTCTGAGGAACTTGCCTGCCAGGATTTACAGAGCGGCCAGACAGCCATGGAGGAGACCCATGAGGAATGCAAACCATGCAACTACAGAAGAAATATGTGTCAACTACCTGTACTAGACAGCACAAACTTCATGCAAAACATGAGCAACTACAACAACAACAAAGATCAGTTATTTGAAGAAGTTCAAGAGCATGAAGTAATTAAGATGATCATGCAAAACGACTGTCCTTTTGAGGAAACAGAGATATTTCAGTGAACAGAAAAGTATGCAAAGCTTCCTAATTAGTGTTTAGTGAGCAATGAGAAGATAATTCCTTCATAAAACATGAATAAGTTGTTTTGAAAGCTGTGCTATTAGAAAACTAAAAAGCATTCTTATTAAACAAGATTGTTGAAATTAAAGACTTCTGGGTAGGCTAAAGAATAGAATAGATTCGATTGATGAGCCAGCTGTGATCTGGAAAAGAATGTTGAGAAAAATTCAGCTCATTAAATACAAGTAGAGTAACTAAGAGATATGCCTAGAGACATGAGAAATAGATTCAGGACTTTCAGGGAGGAGAGTGAAGTTCAAGGAAGGGAAGAGTAGATCAATTAAATGATAGGGAAAATGTCCTTGAACTGAATGAGATTTAGGATTTCAGATGGAAATAGCCAACAGGAATAATTTACAAATAAAAAGCCATTCTTGGAAACATACCATGTAATTTTGGAAGAGCAAGGATGAAGAGACAACTCCAAAAGCTTGTGCAGTGAACAAAGCACAAACACATACTGAGTTATCTAGAAAGGAACAGAGCTGACGTCAACACTGTACTTCTTCCTTTTAGAGGAACTAGAAGACAGCAGGAAAGACAGCTTCCCAGTTTATTTATTCATTTAAAAATATGTAGCATTTTCTGTGTGCTCAACACTGTTCTCGACACACCCCCCTGCCTTCACGAAGCTTACATTCCAGTGGGAGGAGACCAACAATGCACACATGGGCAAGTTACAGTATATTCAATGTTAGATGGTGCTAAAAGCTTAAGAAGCAAGTAAAGGAGCTATGAAATATTGACTGGGGAGGAAGGTGGCAGTATAGATAAGGTACCCAGGCAGAGCCTCCTGCAGAAGGTACTTTTGAGGACAGATCCCAGAGATGTAAGGAGATGTGCATGCAGCTTCCGGAAGGACATTCTTAGCAGAGACAACAGCCAGCATACAGGCCTTGAAGCAGGAGCTTGTCTAGCCAAGCGCTGAGGAAAATGGTTTTGAACCTAGAATTGTATGCTGAGCCATACTGAGCGAAGTGTTAGGGCAAAATAAGAACACGAGTTCACACATGCCAACACTTGGGAAGTTTTTCATCCACACACATGTATCTAAAAACATACACAAGGATCTGCTTGAGCAACATGGAGGAGGAGTCCAGGGGAGAACATGACCTGGAACGAAAAACAGTGGTAATGGAGCATGGCTCAAAAGAAGCAAAAAACAAAATAAAAACAAGAGCAAAACATTGAACAACAAGAACATAAATTCATTTAAATGGTGGTTCCCCACAAGTTATATGAAGGGCCCATTCTCTGACAAGTGACATTGGTTCAGTGATGTGCAGTGACATGTCCTGCTCTAAGAGTCTGATGGCACCATTCATTTCTGCAGGGGCAATATTTTATAATCCTAACATTGTGAATGCTATTTATAGTATTTTAATTTTAAGACAGTCCATTAGATGAAGTGTGGGTGATTTATGGAAAGATACAGAGTAGAATGCAATTGCTATACGCTAATATAAGCCTAATTTAACATCAAAGTGTGATTCAATTGACATTGCCCAAAGCAATAGAGTTAAATGTGTTGTTTAAAAATTATAATACAAAGGACCAAAGAAATGAAAGATAAAAATGTATACTTTTAAAAACCACATGAATACATTATTTTTATGATTAAATGAAAATGGATTAATTTTTGAATTCTCCATTGTAAAATAATAGTCGAGAAGTATAATTTAAATGATAGGCATTTCTGAGTGTAAAAATGCTCTGACTTCTAAAAAATAAATTCAAGTGCATTCCAAATCACTTTTACTCTGCAATATTTTGTGGAACAAGTTCCTGATAAACCTCAAAACATGTTGAAAAAAGTAGTAAATGAAACGTATAGCTGGAAATTTTTTGCTTCTTGGAAAAATATTACAAAGACAGGCACAATCTATTTCATTGGCAAAGAATCTCAATTTTTAAAATCTTGGAAATGAGATTGTAAGGTATTTCAAAGTAATATCTAAAAAAGCATGCCAATTCAAAATGAAATAAAGATGATGTAAAGAACAAAGTATTACAAGGCTTCAGCGGGAAATTCACATTTTATCAGATTACTCAATACTGAATGCTGAAATGAATGCAATAAGTAACTAATAGTTTGATGAAAGAGCAGCGGTCAATTTGTGTGAAATACACACAGAAAATATCAGAATATGTCTTAAATAATGAGACATTCTTGGGTGTTTTTCAATGCCAAAGAGACTATTGTGGCCAATTTTGATCAGGTTATAAAAATCTAACTGTAGCAAATTCAAGCTGATGTCAGTAAAATGGGCTGCCAGACCAAGGATGGTTCTAGGAACACAAGGGGAAATTTTAGTGGAGTTGTAGCACAGTGTAGGGAGAGAGAGCCAAATAAGCACAATTTCATGTTCAGGGAGTAGTATCTTGAAGCAAAAAAATGATTTAGTGACTAAAATGCAAAGTGGCTGATGACATTTAATTGTTGGATGGCTATAAAAATGCATGATATGTTTGTGACAGCAGAGAGTTATGTCCACGAAATAGTTTCAAATGCCTTATGGGTAAATCTATTTTTGCAAAACACAGAACAAAACAAAGAGCAACAACAACAAAAATACCTCCCACCAAGTTCAAGCCATCAGCTGTTTAGATGGCAGAAATCGTATGGCGACACCGTTTATGACATTGTGCTTGTGTTTATCCTGCGCCCCTGAAGGCTATCAGTGCACATATGTTACTAATGGACAATGAGCAAGTTCAATGTGGAGATCCAGGGAGAATGAGTTAAGATCAAGACAGCCGTGCCATCACCGAATCGGTGGTAGCTAAAATCGTGGTGGATGGGATCACCTAGAGAAGTAAATGCCCAAGACTGAGTAGGACTAAATATTGTCTTCCAGATACCATTAGATCAGGCGTTGGCTAAAGAGCCAAAAGAGACAGGACAAGGGGCACAGGAGACAGGAGAAGGGCTTGTGCCATGGCAGTTAGGAGGCTGAGATTTCAAAAAGTGGGAACGTGCTTGGAGGGTGCTGACAGGAACGGCCAGTGTGGATCGGTGCCGTGGGAGCACTCGACAGCAGGCTTTTGGATTCCTCCTTAGCTCCTGTCAACTCTGAGTTTCTCTGAGCAGACACCACTCCTAATCCTTCCTGTTAAAAATAGAGCAACGTTAGGAGTAGATGTGTGGTTTTTTTCCTTCCCACAGTGTAGATCACAGACTACTTGACCATTTCCTCAATATGAAAGAAAACATATGCTAATTTTAGATTGGGAGAGGGAAATGAGTAGAAATGCCATCGTGGCTGCAGGAGGCAGAATAGCACCGAAATGAATGCAATAAGTAACTAACAGTTCGAGGAAAGAGCAACGGTCAATTTGTGTGAGATACACACAGAAAATGTCAAAATCTGTCTTAAATAATGAGACAATCTTGGGTATGTATGTAACAAAAGGGCTCTGCAGATAGGATTAAGGTTAAAGGACCTGGAGTCGAGTAGATCATTCTGGATTACTTGGATGGACCCAGATGCCTTAAGATCTGAGACCCCTTCCCAGCCTCAGAGAGCCAGAGGCATGGTGAGGGGGGCTTGGCCTGCTGATGCTCAGCGCTGTGAAGGAGGGTGAAGGGGCTTGCAAGCTAAAGAATGTAACACCTTCTAGAAAGTGGAGAAGGCAAGGAGGTAAGTTCTCTCCTAGAGCCTTTAGAAGGAATGGTGTCCTGCCAACACCTTGATTTGGGGACACCCACTTTGAACTTCTGATGACTAGAACTGTAGCATAATGAATTTGTATTATTTAACAAATTACCAAGTTGCCGATAATTTTGTTGCAATAGCAACAGAAAACTAAGTGTCTTTTTAAACACAGTGTGGTGACATCTGTATTCTTAAAGTTTGTTTGAATACACATATGGAGGAATTGTATCTACTCTTTTTTTTTTTTTGTATCTACTCTTAAACTTAGAAAGATTCTGTTGAATCACACACAACTGCATATATACAATTAAAAAACATGGCCTCAGAGTTGGGAAAAAAATTGCTAAATAGGAGAAGTTCTTATTCTTCTCAAACAAACCTGACAGTTTGCTCTCAAGGGGAGAAAAACAAAAACTGCCCTAATGACAGGCCACCTGTGTCACACTGCCATCATGTGATGCTGACAGTATTCAGGTTCCTGCACTAAAAATAAGTTGATGACACGGTGTACTATTAATGAGTACACCCTCTTATCAGAGGACTCTGGGCTTTGATCTAGAGTTCATCCACTTAAAATTGTTATAATTAGTTTTTCTTGGGAACTCCGAGCTGACTTTCTTGTCTTTATTTCTTTCTCCTTGAATGATCAGTAAGGACCACTTATTATTGCCCATATGGCTGTTGTTTTTTTCTTGAAAAGAAACGTTTTTCCTCCAAAGTCATTCTTGTTGCTGTCCAATTTAACACACTAACTATTCCCATCACCATCAGCAAAGATTGTCCTTCACTGGGGTGAAGTTGGTACTCTGTTTTCCAGACACTTCCAACTTGTAAAAGGGTTACGGCCAATCGTTCACGTACGAGGCTGTTGTTTGGAGGGGGGACAGATGACTTTGTCTCGAGGCTGCTTTTCAAAGTGTAGTTCAATGGCTCCATTCTGAGGGCCAGGGTCTGAGAGTAGAGCTATCCAGGCACAAGAAGAGAGAAGCAGATGAAGGGCACCTTTCCTATTTCTGTGCAGGTACTGGGGCAACATGCTGACGGAGGTGGGGTGCATTCTCTTTCTCTGCCCAGATCCCCGTGCCACTGTGTTGCTTCTACAGGAAATCCGGACCCTCAAGCCTCTGTCGACCGTCTATGGTGACATCAGGCCCAGGCTTTTCAACACTCAATTCCAGTGGCAGCGGACACAATATCTTCAAATCAGCAGCACCTTTAGGGAACAGCCCCTCAGGACTGGTGTCTTCCCTGATTAGGCTTCGTTTCCCACGGCGGGGTCCGAATGCTTGTGGCCCTCTCACATTCATGTGTTGAAGAGTCAATGCCCAAAGTGATGGTCGTAGGAGGTGGCGCCTCTGGGAGGTGACCCACTGCCTGTGTTTGGCTGAATTGTGGGGCTTGAAGGGCGGCGCAGTGAGAGGATCTGGGAAGGGGATCTGGGAGGGGAAGCAGTATATTTTCTGGCAACGTGGAAGAGGGGCCCTGACCCCAGACTCGTGGTATCAGAAAAGGCTTTCCAGGAAAGGGCACTGCCCTGATCCCGGGGCGGGGGGTGGTGAGAGCAAATCGAGTGGAAGAAAAGGGATGGAGTGGAGTGGAGCAGTTTCCAGGCCTGGGGGTGAGTGCGCAGAGCACGTGGGAAAAGACACGAGTGGCTGCTGAGTCACCAACGATACCTACAAGCGCCCCCCAAAATAAGGTCCCAGGTAGCAGCATGGGCACCCTGAGAACTTGTAAGGGATGGAAGTGTCAGGCCACACCTTCCCCTCCTGAGTCAGAAATCTGGGGGCCAAATAAGCTGCGTGTCAACAAGGCTCTAGAACAAACTTGTCCGACCTGCGGCCTGCAGCCCGCATGCGGCCCAGGGCGGCTTTGATGTGGCTCAACATGAATTCGTGAACTTTCCTAAAACTTTATGAAAATTATGTGTGAACCTTTTATTTATTTATTTATTATTTTTTAGCTCATCAGTTATGGTTAGTGCATTTTGTGTGTGGCCCAAGACAATTCTTCCAATGTGGCCCAGGGGAGCCAGAAGATTGGACATTGAGGCTCTAGGGCATTCCGATGCTGGCTCAAGGTTGAGCGACCCTGTTTTAGCCCCTCAGAGATGATGTTGGTCCCGTTGGGGCCACTGCTTTGGGGGAGCTGAGGATTTCCTTGGGTACCCGCATGCAGACTCCTCTATACAAAGGTCTGTGTAATCTGGGAAGTCCAGCTTCTGGGTACTCCTGGCATGCTCCCCAACTCTGGGGGCTCTCATGCATGACACGCATGGGTTTGGACTTGGCAACCTTCAATTTTGCTACCATCTCTGGGGCATCGATCTGTCTACACTTGGCTGGATGACCACGAGAACTCGTTCTCATAGGCTCATAACACTAGCGGAAGGGAAAGGAGAAAATACGTGGTTCCGTTTGATCTGCAGGACCATTTTTCCCAAGATGCTGGCTCCTTGGCATTTATCTGACTCTCCACTGGGAAGAGACAACCCGCAGCAAAGCGCCTGCGTGTGGCCTGTGGTAAAAGGCGTGGAGTCGGACTACTTGGATTCAAGTCCCAACTCTACCACTTACTCACCGTACAGCGAAAGACAGTGTCCTCGACTACCCTCTGCCTGTTTCTTTATCTGTAAATTGGAGGTAATCTTTCCTGCCATGTGGGATTATTGTGAGTAATGAAGGGGTTAATAAATATGAAACCTTCTAAACAGAGCCAATATTAAAAAAAATATTCCCTACCATTGTTGGCTCCGTGGTATCTCTCCATATTATAGTGTCATTGTTGCTTCTTCCCAGCAGAATGTTGGGGCCAAACTCTTGTACTGCTGCCTCTGGGAGGCTATTACCCACGGACATAGGAACACCTAGAGTTTTCTGCTTTTCTTTAACATCTCCAATGAAGACATCCCCAAATCACTAAGACTGATCAGCAGCTTAAGGAGGGTTACCTGATGAGCTCATTCACTTAATTTACAACAGCCACCAGCACCTTAGCTCTCCAAGATGATTAGTGCTTGTTTGTTAAGGTGTTATAATACCCCATTCCTTGGCTGCCCTTTTGATCCCAAATAGCCTTTTCCCCCACCATGTAGTTTATTGCGAACTTAGGAGTTCAACCTGGTAATGGTTGTGTTTGTTGAGAGCCAACCTGGTGATATTTTGTTTATATGCAGGGCAAATGTCCATTGAAATGCCCACAGTTGGCTTTTTCTACTTGCTGGCTTTTTATTGTGCTATTAGCCCCCATTGGAACAAGGAGCAGATTGCTTAATTGTGATAGAATCTTATATGGAATTATTTGTAAAGTGTATATTCCAAAACTGTAGTTCTGCAAATGCTCATAGGTGCTATATAAAAGAGATTCCTGACATCAAATAACATTAGGAAAAGTGAAAGATATACAAGTTTTTCTCCTGCAGGATTTCTCAGAACTCATGTATAAATGTGGTGCATATAATATGCAATGTTTCCCACACTACTTGATCTCCAGGCACATTTGTTGGAGAACATCTCAGTGTCTGGGATTCTGTGGGGCCACCCCTCAGAAACATGGCTTTCACTGGCATAGGCACAGGAGCAGAAAGTGGTGTTTGTGTGGGAAGGGGCTGCCACACCGTGTAAGTAACTGCTCGCTATCCTGAACCATCGGTGGGCTACACAGGGCTAGTTCTTATTAAATAAGGACCCTGAGGGCTTCTGTAGACTCAGGGATTCTGAACTACAGAAGACAAAGGTGGTGCTGGAAGAGAATGGAAGAATTAGGGAATGAGAAATGGCCAAGCCTCCTAGAAAGGCAAAGCCCTGAGAGAACAACAGAGTTCTTTCACCATTATTTTCAAAGAATTTCAGTTACCAAGAAAGCAATCACCACAGGCCACAATAAAAACTTAGAAGGACTAAAGGAGAGTAAGAAATTAATGTGTGAGCAGGTTTAGATAGAACAAGTGCTAACATAAATGGGTAAGCTTGCCGATGCAGTTAGTCTCACTGAGTTGCAACGAAAGTGCTCGTGGTTTTCAGCAGCATTTTTTAATGTTGTGACAAATTCGCCAATTTCATGTAGGTTGAAGCATCTTTCTTTATCATAAAAAATAAACAACTTTTTCAATGCTGTGGGGAATCATGAAAGAACATGTCCCACCTCATCTCTCGTGGGTTTTAGACCAACAGAAACTCATAATTGATGCCACGTCACTACTTCTCTCAGAGTCAGTAGATGTTCAGGCTTAATCGAACCTGTTTGTTTTGATGTGGGGCACATGACCAGGCATTTTCTTTCTCATCTATATTGTCCTTAGCAAATACGATCTCAAATATTAAGGCATTTGTACCATATTTCACACTATCTTCTAGGATAACTCTGTCAAAGAAGAAAACTTTTATTTTCATTTTTTCTAAATCAATGAAGAAAAATGTAACTCCAAAAAATCTTTCTTAAGCTTATAATTAAAGCAATTTTATGAGATATCTGAAAATTTTAAAATAAATGTTACTCATATTCTACTGTCTATGATCGTGGTCTCAGCCTGAAGATGGGAGCTGGGTAGGTCAGTAGGCCCTTTCAAAGTCTCTTTTCCAAAAAATTGTTTCTGCCTCAGGATAGCATGGTGGGCATTTGAATGAGCTCCACAATGAATATTCTCCAGGCTCTTCAATCTTCAATAAAACTTTGGAAACCAGTCATAACTGAGGGATACTTCCCAAGTAGTATTTTCTGTTTTTAATTGCCTAAAATACTTTATAATTGATTTCTTATGAAAGGAGCATTGAGTCAAAGGTGGGAATATTTTTCCTATTTTCTCTCTACTCCACTTCAACTATTTTTTGCAGGGTGGGGATTAGAGTAGAAAGAAATAAAAAAGTGAAGGTGGATGGCTGATTGAAACCTGGCATTTCCCTAAGCAGGAAATGCAAGAGATTATAACTATCTGAAAGAGATATTGTTCTTATATTCCTTAAAGAACCACAGCCATCACTTGAAAGCTTCTCATTGGTTAAGCACAGTGTGATGGACCGGCTAGCTTAGGAAAGGATGTTCGTGTCCAACTCGCTTCTCATCACAGAAATCCCCAAGACAGCTAGCTGCCCAAGGTATCTGAAGATGCTTTGCACAAAAGAGAAATCCACTTTATCGTCTAACCTCACTTTCGATGAAAGCTTTGAATTTGGCAAACTGAAAGTAAGGTAAAGCATATGTAATATTTTAAAAGAGGGGACAGAAATGTCACATTTAAGGTAAGATGATAAAATAAATTCTTGATACTTCATTGTCAATACATAGCTACAACAGGTATCTTCCTTCAGTAGTGGAGGAGTACTCTCATGTGAAAACAAGGGTGACTAATGTAGTATAATGCAGCATGTTAGAGGAAGATCGTACTTTAATTTTATATCCTAATTAAGAGTAGTGGGTATTCCATTTCATAAGGAACTCTGCTAAAATTGTCATGCGAATGGGGCTTTTTGACCTTCTATCTTTTCCAAGTCATGATATTTCTTTAAATTCAGGGCCATTAAAATGTATCAGTATACAAGGATTATCTGTTGTTTAACTTTTCTAAATTTTAAGTTAATTTTTTATTATAAAAACTATGCATGCTTCAGGTGGGCAAAATTTTAAATGTTAATGAATGGCACAAGGTAAAAAAAAGTAAAATTTCTCCTTTTTGCAACCGCTATGTGTGTTTCTACTTCCAGAAATTTGTACTCAAATATTCTTGTCCTACCACATTTTCTTTTGCAACTTGCTTTCCCCACGCCATTTCGTATCAGTTAGACTACTCTCCACATCTCATTCTTTCTAACTGCATAATATTCTTTGGAAGGATATTCTGTAATAAATCTAAGAGACATCTATTCATATTGTGGAACATGGATCTGCATTCTTGTTCAAGTAGCGGATACAATTTTGGGAATGGAATTGCTAGGACAAAGGATATGTGAATTTTCAATTGATTTCCACTGTTAAATTGCCCTCCTGGAAGGCCACAGCTAGTGTTCCAAAGTATGAGGGTATTTGCCTATTTCTAGCATTACTGAAAATTAAGTTTATCAAGCTCTTTATTTTTTCAATCTGGGAAACGCATCTGATTCTGATTTAAATTTCTTTAATAATTATAATGTTGAAGATCTTTATATATTTTACTACCTGTCTATATTTCTAACTGTACCTATTTTTATATAAGGTGGCTTAAGTTTTTTCTTTATTGATTTGTGAGAAGCATTTGTGTAGGAAGGAAATTAGGCCTTGGTATATTTTCTATGTTGCAAATATTTTTTTCCAAAATATTAAAAAAAAATTGTTCATGGTATTGCTTTTGACATAAATTAGTTCAAGATTCTTTTTTCTTACAGGGGCTGTCAGGAAAGTGTCCAGCCACAAAACCGTCCTCGCATTGTATTGACAACGGCTGGATTTTTTCCAAACAGCCCTTGTATACTAATAATCCCAATTTCTGGGTGATAACATTGCAATACTGATTTTGTTCTGCATTCTCACTCTTTTCTCTTGCTCTGTCAGTCATATTTTGTTATTTGCAAAAAACAAAATACCCAACCTGTGGCCCACTTTTTTTTTTTTCATTCTTTATCCTCCATGGACAATTTTAAGGAGCAAAATAGTCCTGTTGTGTTCACTGGAGCATTGTTCATGTGGGCTTTTCATTTGCTAAGGACATAATTACTTTGTTGGGATCCTCAAATTGATATTATCACAGACCAAAGAGGTTGGGCAGCATAATTAGGGGTCAGAAGCGGAATGCGACTCAGGGACCCAGCGAGATTAAATTTCAGGCTGGCTTTTTGTGTTTGCAGCTCACATATAATTTAACATTTTCATGTATTCTTTCTAGGTGAATAGCCATCCTTTAGGGACCTTAAAATAATTAGGGTGAGGGAAAGAATCTCCTTGTCACCATCCAAGTGTCCTAATCTCCCTGTCCTCAGAATGTACCGAAATGGTGCTTACTGCCATTTTTTGGATGATCCCTCGCTGACTTGACGGGGTGGGGTCAACTGTGTCTTTGTTATTTGGTTCCTTTCAGATGACTGAAATCCCACACCCTCTCCCTCACTCTTGAAGTTGCATTTAGAGGCAAGAATAAACTTGTTTGACAGCACATCGAGACATTCATAAGAAGATTTGGATGAAAAGTTCTTAAGGAAAAAGCGATCGACAGTCCATGAACATAACTTTTGAGGCAGCCACTGGGCCTTCAAATACCAAAGAACAACGTCTCATCAATTTGAAAAGTAAAATGTGGGATTTTGTTTTAATTTGTCTTTCTTTGATGACTGGCAAGGTTAAGTCTTTTCTTATATGTTAATTGCCTTTTGTATTTCTTGCCATGAAACTTGAAACCAATCCCTTTAAAACTTGTTTTTCTGGACACTCGCTTGGGCAACTCTTCAGCCAGTACCGCTGTGGTGTTGCTCATGCATTGTGCAGGCAAAGGAGAGAAAATGCCATAAGCAGACACAGAGGCCCAGGTTCGGGTCCGAACTGCACTACCACCTAGATGATGCTGGGAACGTCTGTATGCATGCAATGGTCATCAAGACATATGTCCTATGTTATCACAGGAATTTTTGAGGAACAAAAGCAATCATAGGCTTGGAAGGTTTATTGTACTTGTAAGGTACATATAGATGCTATGAAAAAATCATAATCAGAAAACATCCATTTCTTCCTGTTCAGAATAATGATTATATTGAACAGGCAATACAGTTTCCAAATTTTTTTCTATTCTCACAGACTCAAAATCTGAGCCTCTGTTCCTGGTCTAAGTCACCATACTGATTCTAGACTCCAGCTTATTAAGGGTCTTAGGACAGTGAATCCTACAGTTTCCTCAAAATGAAGTTTAAGGCCCCCCCATGGCCAAGAAGAATCTTCCTAAATGGATTTTTCTCTTTGAATTCTTTTTAGTGTGCAGACCCCACAATTTTAGTAAATGCTTTTGACTACATGAAAAGTGACTATTTTCTCCTAGTGTTTCTAAATGGAATGGTTCTAGGATTTACTTTATTAGGTGCTACCGTTCTTGGCTACTTCTGTAAGCTGTGAGGTTACTTTAATAGTTAATTTTGCATATCAACTTGGCTAGGTGATAGCCCCCATTTATTTAATCCAACATTAATCTAGGTGTTACTGTGATGGTATTTTTATAGATATGCTTCACATCTACAATCAGTTGGCTTTAAGCAAAGGAGATGGCCCTCTATGACGTGGGAGGGCCTCATCCAGTCAGTTGAAGGCCTTAAGATAAAAACTGAGGTTTCCCCAGAGGAAGAAACTTTGCCCTATAATAATGCAACATCAATGTTGCCTGAGTTTTCAGCCTGCTGGCCTGCCCTGAGAATTTTGAATATGCCAACCCCTCATAATCCTGTGAGCAAATTCCTGACACTCTATCTATCTAATTATCTATCTACCTATCATTATCTCCTATTGCTTCTGTTTTTCTGGAGAAGCTGACACAATTAAGGACAAGGATCAGCAGCTCCATGGGACCTGAAGTCTGGCAAAGGCATGAGGGTTTTGGAATGTCTTTCAGTGATAACACTGAAACATGTCTGCTATTTTTTGCTCATATCTTCATTATCAACTAGCAGACTCCCTTGTTCAGAAGTTCTCTACCATAATTACTTGCTGTTTTATAAGCTCAGAGAACAAAGAGCTGCCAGTTTCTTAACCACTCCTGAATCTAAATTAAAGGCTGCCACTAGAAGAGAAAAATGGCCTGGATAGACAGAAGGGGCGAGTACAAGAGTTCACAACTCTAACAAATTCCTTCTGTGCCAAATACCAGTGATCAGGGGTCTAGATTTCCAGCCCAGAATTTCAGCAAGAAGGGACATTTGCATGAGCCACTTGTCTATATCACTGCCAAATGAACGATAATTTACTCTGTGATCAGTTCCCTGCTGGAGACTGTTGGCTGAGTTTCATGATAGAAGGGAGAGTCACTGATTTATCTCTTTCCTATCCTTGTGTAGAAGCAAAGGACTGCTGAAATGGAACAAGCTTATTAAACACCATTTTGGTGAGACTGTGGTTTCCTCACTAAGCCAGGGTTTTAATCGAAAGTCTGCCCTGTCACAACAGCACAGTGGATAAATATTTACTGTCTGCTCACTATGTAGAGGGCAGTGTGATGGGCCCTGCAGAAAATGTAACATGGATAAGGCACATGGAGCTCTTACAGAGTTTTCATTTTGTTAGAAACATGAGCAAAGTGCTTTTGTTCAAAGCTTAGAGAGGCATTCATTCAACTGAATTTACTCAGAGTGTAGCTAAGGAAGATTTGAGAGTTGCAGTGAGTCCAGTGAAGAGAAGACAGGGATGTGAAGTCAAATAATGACGATAGGAATCAGAGAAATCGATTCTATTGATTAGGCTTCTGTGCATTCACAGCTTTTGTTAAATGTATTGCCTACATACTTCATAATTAAAATAAAAGTTAAAGTAATTAAAAAAAGACCAGAAAATAAGCATGTCTTTTTTTTTTTTTTTTTTTTTTT